>JACDOX010000011.1:6078417-6134970 GCA_014549065.1 Cardinalis cardinalis | reverse complement strand
TTCCTTCCCTTCCTTCCCTTCCTTCCCTTCCTTCCCTTCCTTCCCTTCCTTCCCCCCGGAATGGAGTTTTCACTGATAAGAATGAAGAATGTGATTCAGTTCTACTTGACTTCCCCAAACAAGCTGTTAAAATTCTGTATTGATAATTTATTGCATACTTGGATGTGAAAGGAAAGAATTATTATCTATGGGAGTTCAGTTCCCAAGGAAGAATTGCCCTGGCATGAAATGCAAGATCAAGATTCTGTGTCCCAACAGTTAGATTTCCTTCTGCAGAGCTCCTCTGAGCTTTAAGGACATTTCTGTTAGTTTTAATAAAGATTGCACAGCTTCCTAGTTTCTGTCAAAATTGTTATCAATAAAATAAATGGCAAATAAGCAGTCTTGCAGAACAGGTGCCGTTATGAAATAATGGACTGAAGGACAGAGGAAAGAAAATTACTTATGGAAAATCCTTGTCCTTTGAAGTTTCTTTAGATGTCAGCTAAGCATCAGTTTACTGGAGAAGTGAAATTTCAAGGATTTTCAAAAGCAAAAAATGCTTAACAAAAATAGTGTTTCCCCAAACCAATGTAATAGACAAAATCCATTGGGAAGTTTTTTTGCCATCCTTGACTTTTTTTTAAGGAGGGAAATTTCACCTGCTGCTACAGGATCTTAAGAAATTATGAATAAAAAAAGTTCAAGATTAAGAAAAGAGTGAACAAGGGGCTTTATAAAACTGCTGGAGTCAGGAAGCAAAATGTGCAGTCCTTGGGGCAGTAGCTCTAGGATTAGTTGCACATAGTTTGAGATGCAYACTTTGATCCATTCATTTTGTTTGAATGAGGCATTGAAAATACAAACTAGAAGTAAAACTTTCCACTATGGAAAAATTAGTATACCAAGTACAGAAGATAAGGAGAAAGACTAGTTATTTGTTCTTTAGTTTATAATATGTCTGAAGAAATTTTAATAACCCGGTTAATTGCATTCAGGGCAGGTGTTTGAAGGAAGGTAGGCTGGCTGTTAAACCAAAAGGTCTATATCATTGTATACTTAGGCCTGTGGGCCTGGTGAAGTATTTTTAGATATTTAAATGGTTATTTTTCATGAAATCCTGTAGCAGCTCTTATATTAAGCAGTGAATAGTGTMTGGGCCATGGAGGAGTCATTAGCAAAAATTCTTCTTGATCTWAAGGGAACTAACTGCATTGCAATTTATCCTTGCCACAAGGAATTTTTATGTTGAAAAAAATTTTTTTATTGTAATTGGCAGAAGGTTTCTTCAGAGGTTTCAGTAGCTATTTAAATTAGACTGTATATACTGTTTAAAGGCAATAAACATTTAAGAAAACTAAATAGAAAGATTTCAGCACTTGGACTCATATTCTCCAGTTAAGTAGCCCCCATGGGTTGTAATGAGAGCCAAGACTCTGAATTATGATTACATTATATGAACTTAATTGTCCAAAGAAGTATTATTGCAGACTTGCTTTCTATTTTTTATTTTCTGATTATTTTTACAATGTATAAAAGTTTATATGGTCCAGTCTTTTAATGATRTATTTCTAAAAAGGCCTGAGGTAGCAGAAGTGTCAAAAGGGATTGTAAAAGGGCACAGAACACAGAATGAAAGATCAGGAACATCTTAAATTCAGTAATTTTTCTTTTTGAGTGGAAAATAGTACAAAGGCAATGGGGAACCAAATAAATGCTACTTTTAATARTGAAATATGCCACTGTTACTTTAGGTAGTGAAAACGAAGGCTTTTAAAATTTTTGTGTGAAATTTAGTTTTTATGGACATATTACCATCTCAAGCAATATATAGTGGTTGGATCATAGTTAACTAATCAGATAATGAATCTGACATGTTCATAAAAGTAAGACCTGAAAACATCTTAATGGTGACACAGGAGATGTATAGACATAAATCATATAAATAAGAGAAATCCAAAAGATAAGATAAGTAAGAGAAATTACAACTGTTTGAACTGTTTTCTTTGCCTTGTAAATATAGTCTTGTTGCAAATATCTATATTCATTTTCTGTTGTTTCTTTCTTTAATTATTTCTTTATCCATGTGTCGTGTGTGTCTTTTTGTTTCTTATGGTGTTTTGTGGTGGTGTTTTCCTCTTTGTTGTTTTATTTCAATTTGGAGTAGGTTGCCAACCTCTAAGCTTTTCTTCGTGTTCAAGTACCTCCTGAATACCACAGTGGTAACCTAATAGGCAAAGTATGTATCACTTTAAATCTGCTTTCTGTAGAATAGATATGCCATTCTTTCACTGTGTTTCTAGACATGTAAACATAATAATAATAATAAGGATGATTTAAGAASAGTGCTTGGCAGGGTCTTTCCTTCAAAGTGATTGGAGTACTTGCTTCTTGCAAGCTAGATCCCAGAAATTTAAAGTGTTTGTCTTGTGATAATCTCTYTTCCCAGTCTTTACATAAAAAACCACTGCATTTATTCAGATTTAGAAGAGAAAGTATTTTTTGGAAGTTTATAGTATCTTAGTGTAGTGGGTTGACCATGGCTGGATGCCAGGCAMCCACCAGMGCCACTCTCTCACTCCCCTCTGCAGCCAGACAGGAGAGAGAAAATAGAACAAAGGATTCATGAGTTAAAGACTGGGAGAGGTCATTCATCAAATACAGTTATGGGCAAATCAGGCTTGAATTAGAGATATTAATTGAATTTATTAGTAATAAAATCAGAGCAGGATAACAAGAAGTAAAATAAGACTTTAAAAACACCTTAACCCCCCACTCTCTCCTTCCAAGCTCTGCTTCCTATCCCAGCAATGCAGGGAGACAGGGAATGGGGGTTATGGTTGGTKGATCACAGGTGATTTCTCCCACTGCTCAGGGAGAGGAGTCATTTCCCTGCTCCAGTGGGGGGTCCCTCCCACAGGAGAGTTCTCCATGAGCTTCACAAATGTGAGCCCATCCCTCAAGCGACAGTTCTTCACAAACTGCAGCAACATGGGTCATTCTTCCATGGGGTGCTGTCCTTCAGGCACAGCCTGCTCCAGTGTGAGTCCCTCATGGGGTCACAAGTCCTACTGGGAGACCTGCTCCAGTCTGGACTCCTCTCTCTGCAGGTCCCTGCCRGGAGCCCACACCAGCACAGGATTCAGATGGGGTCACAGCCTCCTCTTAGACATCCACCTGCTCTGGTGTGGGGCTCCTCCATGGGCTGCAGGTGGATCTCTGCATCCCTGTGATCCTCCATGGGCTGCAGGGGCACAGCTGCTTCACCATGGGCTGCATCATGGGTTGCAGGGGAATCTCAGCTCCAGCAKCTGGGCACCTCCTGCCCCTCCTTCTCCACTGCCCTTGGTGTCTGCAGCGTTGTTCCTCTCATATAGTCTGACTCCACTCATCTGTGACTGCAGCTACATCTGTGCAATAACTTTTTTCCTTCTTGAATCTGTTATCACAGAAGAGTTACCATCATTTCTTAYTGGCCCAGCCTTGGCCAGCAGCACACCTGTCTTGGAGCTGGCTGGCATTGGCACTGCTGGACCTGGAGGAAGTTTCCAGCAGCTTCCCACAGAAGCCACTCCTGTAGCCCCCAAGGCCCTCCCACTGCCAAAACCTGGCTGTGCAAATCCAATACTTGCCTGCATGGCAGGATGGATAGGAGTGTGATGTCACAGAAAAACCTAACTCTTGAGAMAACAGTGAGTTAAACTCCCTGAACACTCAGGAGTTTGTGATCTCTTCAAGTCAATGCAGTTCCTTTTCTACTACTTTCTGTATTTTCCATCTAACTGCTTAGTGAGGGGGAGTAARCATTCTTGGTACTTGAGTGAGTGGCAAAATTAATAGCATGGCTCAAGTAAAATAATTGTGCTGTTAGCTTGGCAGGAATAAAAATCTCTGCACTTTCACTCCTTGAAAGTGCAGAGATTTTTACTCAATGTTACTTATCTGGGAGAAAACCTCCTTGAATTCAAGTGTAGCATCTGTTGCAAAGTGACAGTTGCACCAGAATAACGTTACCAGTACAATTAAAAAAAACTGTTTATATTAAGATCAAAAGTTTATTTTTAACAGCATTAAAAAAAAAATTTGGAAAATATTTTCAGACAAAAACCGCTCTACATTTGGCCTGGCTTGCCTAGAGCCTAAAAATGGCCTCTGTGGGCCTCACTCTTTCAGCCTCTCAGCAAAGGCATGGCTTTCTGCTYAATTCCTTTAACTATTTCTCCTGAAGAACAGGTCCCTTTCTCTTTCTCAACTTATTTGCAATTATTTTCTGGGTTTTTTTTTTCATGTTCTTAAATTTGTGACTTGTTTTGTGATTTTAAAATGTTGTGATTAARTACAAAATTCTCAGTGCTGGCATACATTATATGCTGGAAGATGAGCTATTCAGAGTTTTGTAGTTTTTTTCAGTCTGCTTGGCTGCAATTTTTAACTTAAAATTTCCCAAAATCAGACAATTAAAATATCTTAGCTTCTAATCTTGAAATTAACCAACTCATCATATAGTCTTGATAAGCTATGAAGTTATAATTCTATTACAATTAAGTATGTAATAATTTATAAATTTTATATGTATGTGTATACGTATGCCAGTAGGGTTGCTACATACATTGCTTTACACATGCCTAAGCCATTAATTCATTATCTTTAAAAAGCAGTAGTTGGTGTATGACAAGGCAGAAATTTTGGTATCAGAGACCAGCATCCTGAACAGAAGGTCAGAAGAAGCAAGGGTGATATATTCAGCCATCTCTAATTCTTGTTAGCARAAGTAGATGGACTAGTGTTTTACATAATCTAGATAGGAAAGACTTTCCTAGGCCGCACAGTCTATATGAAAGGGTTTTATAATTTGTTCTATGTAAATATTGTACGGAAGAGCTAGAAGACAGGAGCATTTAATTGCATAGATTTCACTATGCAAAAGGAGACAAGAAATCTAAGTCAAATAGATGATATATTGGCTGGATAACAGTACAATGTTTGAGGATAAGATTAATACAGTGTTTCACATGTGTAATTATTTTTTTAATGAAAATTTCATTGCTTTTTCAATAGATACTGCAGCTCTTTGCATCTCAAAATACATTCCCCTTTCAAACTGGAGGGGCTTTTTTCATTGCAGGAATAACTAATTTGTTGTTAAAGATTTAAGAATAGACTTTAYAGACAAGCAGCTTTTGTGTTGCAGTGAAATTAGTGTTTATTTGAATAAACCTGAGACAAAACTGTGCTAGCACATTGGTGGCTTTGGTTGCAGTTTTTCTGATTTTTGTTGGGAAGTAAAGATAACAATCTGACAGATAATTATATTGTTACCRCAGGGATAAATGAACTTAGGGTCTGTAAGGAAGGAATATGACTTGATCTTTATCTGTTAGTAATAATTTAAAATTCTAAATCYTCACTCAGATCAGCAACAGGATGTACTGATACAGGTTTTTTATCTGTAATTTTAGTAACTGCATGCCTTACATTTTTASCTTCCTGTGATCAGTCTGTTTCTCCTGTCTAGTTTACTAATACATTCAAAAATGTGCCATCTTCATATCCATTATTTTCATGATTTTKCTGTCCATGTTCAGTGCTGAGATATCTCCAACTCAGTGGTAATTGATCATGACAGGTGTATCATGTTGACCTCTGCCTCAGTGCTCCCATATTGTTACTCTCAAATATAAAGTTCATCTTCCTTTTAAACAGCAAAGAATTGTCATAGCTGGAATGGGATACAGGTGCTTCTCCCRGCTGTGGAAGCCTTCACAGTGGTCTGGTTTCTGGGGTCTTGCTCAGGGGCTGAAAACTCTGAACTTGCTGGTTTTGGGCTCWGAAGGGCCATTTCTTGTGTCCTCACCCATTTCAGCACCTTGTTTGTATTTACACATTTTATGTGGCGTGTTAAGTTTTTTTGGGTTTTACTTCTAGAATTTTATGTTGCAAGTCGTAAAAGTCTGTTACAAAACATTTCAAAGTTTTGAGGTTTGGCTGGTTAGGCTTTTGATGGTAGCATGCAGCAGATACTTTGTAGGCTCCTCTGGATTAAGCATCTCTGTAAAGTCCTTCCAGTGTCTATATTTCTGTATTTCTCTWGTTGTGGGGAGCTCTGCATCATATCTTTCCTAGCACAGGGTGAACTTAGAGGATGTAAGTACATCTCTGGAGCCAAAAAATTTGGGAGCAGAACATCAGCTGGTAACTGTYAGACCCTACTAGGGCCTGTGCATTACATTAAAAGGAAAAATTGAACAGTTTTGTCCTATTGTCACTTAACAGACCTGGACCMTTATTCATCAGCTTTGTTAATATTTGTAACTTTTCCACACAAATTTCCTTGAATTTAATGCTTGCAAATCTTGTGTTAAACAGTGCACTAAAACTTCTTACACACCAGCACTACTCTGGCTATTTTTTCTGTCAGCAGGAGAGTCTGTGTATACTCAAGTATATTTCCACTTCCATTTGTTTTCTAAACTCTTGCTGTTTTTATTTTAGGCTTCAAGTGGCAATTACTATTTTATTCCATACATTGTCACACCTTGTGCTGACTACTTTTGCTGTGAAAGTGATGCCCAACGAAGAGCCTCTGAGTACATGCAGCCCAGCTGGGACAATATCCTGGGGCCATTTTGTGTCCCACTGGTGGACAAGTTTCTCAGCCTTCTCAAGGATGTCCATGTTACATCATGGTAATGTTACAACACACAGAGTTCCAGAACCTTTCATAGTCTCTTTTTGGTATTATGAAAAAAGAAGGTACAGAAKTTCTAGTAGCATTTATTATCAAATCTTTATTTTTCACTGCACTTAATATAGTGTTAAAAGAAGCTTCCAATTTTGCTGGTTTTTGTATTCCTGGCCTGCAGTTGTTGCAGTTAACTAACYGTGTTGTGCTAGAATTTGATTTAAAGTTACTTTCCAGAAAGCAAAGGCAGTCCATGGGTAAGATAAAGTGCTTAAGTTTTATAGTGTATAAGGAGCTTAGCTCATAGATTCTTCACAGAGTTCAAAGCCAAAAACTGCCCTTTTCTGTCATCAGATAAAATATATACATGGTAGCAATGGGCATTCAGTTGTAATTCTCATGATTTGTTTTTATTTATAAATATTAACTTTCTGGTGTCACTTAATAAACATGATACTGCTTAGCCATTTCTACAAGGGGCTGTTGGAGTTTGGAGAATTGGGGCTGAAGAAGGAGGTCTTTCTTTCTCAGTTGATCACTTTGTATTCTGCAGCTATTYCTGTTTGGTATGTAGTTTTGGAAAACACTCACAGAGACTGAGTTTCTGGTTTTTAATTTTCCTAACRTCTGTCTGAAGCTTGAGGTAGCACAGAGGGCCCTCAGATTTGTTTCCCCATTGCCATCCCACCCAAGTGAAAGGCTTGTCTAAAAAACTACTATTCTTTTGTGGTCCCATCCTTGCAATCCCATGGATGACCCTCCTGTGACATCCTAYCCTGAAGGGAAAGGGAGCAGCCAAGATTCCTAGATGCTCGTGGTTCAAAGGAATGACAAAAATCAGAGGGTCTGCAAAAATTTGCAAAGTTTTATTAGTAAACTACACACTTGGCATGGAAATTGGTGTTTTAGTCCTTGACCTCCTAGTGTAAGGTACAGCAGAGGGTTTTGGATAAAGAGCATAGGGTGAAAGGAAAGAGGGAGAGAGAGATAAATTAAAGAGGGGCAGAGAGGAGGAAAAAATGAAAGAGAGATCACCCATCCTGGCTCCAGTGTCAATCCAGCTGGGGTTTCCATGGTCTTGGGATGCATATGCAAGGCAAGCACCCTGGAATTTTTTTTGAATTTTTCCTTTTTTATAAATAAGTTTTCACCACACTAGAGATCAGTTTCTTGCTGTGTATTCAAATTAGTTATGTGCAGTCTGTTCTTGTAGATCTTTCTGGAAATGGGTTTSAAGTCTTTGTGGATTATTGGGTGGTCTTGATCCCACCTGGCAATCCACACCCACTCTCAGCCTTGTTTCTATGCTTGCACTGTATGAGGCTGTGCTTGCCAGTAGTGCTTACTGTGGCCTTGTTGCTTTGATTATAAAGTAATTAGACAGAGAACTTAATTTTATTTGCTTATGCTAAACAAGGTTTAATATTTTGAAAGACTCATTTGTAAACAAGAAGGGGCTTGCATACACTGGAATATCTGTCAGGTGGCACCTGCTAAGTTCAAAACTAGAGACTCCATGACCTGCTCCAGGATAAATTTACCCCTAAGTAGTAAGTTGGGGCCATTCATACTTATCATGCTGCCAATATATATATTATTTTTCAATTTACAAAAGCGCTGAGTTGGATTGTGCACTGATACTAGTGTAAATAAGATACACTTACTGAAGGCTTTTACTGAGATCCTGCCCACATTATGTATTATGTTCATCAAAGAGATTGCAACTTTAAATCAGCTTTTGTTGGCTTGTTTTTGTTTTAGTATCTATGTTGAAAAGTCTGTTTCCATCTTTCATGATAAAATAATATACCTCCTCTTTACATCACAGTGGTGTTTCTTCTCTGTGTCACTTTATTATCCCAGATGCAGCCTTTATWATTCAAAGTGCCACATCTGTCAGGGTCAGTAATGGGGCAAAGAAAGGCTCCAGTTTTCCTGTGTTGGTAAAATTGCCTCAGGATCCCAGTTATAAGCATATTSATACATAGCCCTGCAGTGTGATGTGGGGCAAGGTAGAATATTTGTGAGTAGTTATTGAAAAATATGGAAACATTTGATGTGGACCTCACTTTGAGGAAATTATACTTTTTATTAGAAATTATACTTTTTATTACAAGCACAGCCATGTTTCATAAGAAATGTCTAACAGTTTTCTTCCCCTTATGTCTAACTTCTATTTCTTAGTGCCTATTATAAAGAAACACTGCTAAATGACATTAGAAAAGCTAGAGAGAAGTACCAAGGAGATGAACTGGCTAAAGAGCTGGCCAGGATTAAGCTGCGTATGGATAATACTGAAGTGCTGACTTCTGACATTGTCATAAACCTGCTTCTTTCCTACAGAGACATTCAGGTATGTGCTTAAAGACTAAGGTGGGTTATCTTACTGTGCAGTTTTGGCTCTTGTTTGTTCTCCTGTGCTGCTTTGTTTGTTAAGCAGTGATTCAAAGCTGACACTAAATGGGAGCAGTTGTTACATTGTTTAAGTTTGCATTGTCTTTTGGGCAGTTTAAGTGGATAGAGACACTTACTTATTTTGCCTGTGAGCAAGAGACTCAGATTAGGTGACTTCCCGAGGTCTCTCCCTTTGCTTTAAGTAATTTTTAACTTCCTTAAAAAAGCAAAACACCSTACTGAATAAAGATGGTTGTTGCCTTGCTCTCCTCTGCCCTACCTTTCCTCACTTCCCCTATAAAACTAAATATATTTAGAAATGAAGAAAACATATTTGTTATGACCATTGTATTGGCTAGAGATGCCCAAATTGAGAACTATAATTCAATGAAACATTAATTTGCTTTTAAAATCTAAGTGCACCCTTTTTTCTTGTTTTAATTTTTTTAAAATAAATTCTGCTTTTGCTAAAGCAGCTGTTTTCCAAATTGACAGTCTGTGTCTTTAACATCCATTTTCAAATATAATTTCAGCCATTCTATAGATTTTTTTTCCCATCAGGAGCTAAGTTGGTTATTTCTTGTATATAAATGGATTGTGAGAGAATGGGTAACCACATCATCCTTCATTACCAAACCTTCCATTCTGAAATGCATATTTTCCTTACAGCACTTTATCCAACTTCATTTGGATTGGCTCTGGTGATCATGAATGSTGTCCCTTGAGAAATGTACTCATCTCAAATATGTTTTGAACAAAAAGATTAGTTACACAAGGCCTTTTGATATGTCAGAGAACTGGCCTCTTCAGCACTGTACATGTGGGTTACCCCTGAGAAACCTAAATGGGTCCRCGAGTGGCTGATGTACTTCAGAGACAGCTGTGGTTGAGTCCACGGTGACCTGGTGAGGTGTCATTCACCAGAAGATCTTAATAAAGCCTGAAAAAGCCAGACTTGGCATCTCTTTACTGGTGCTGGGAGAGTAATTGATCACACTGGCTGCAGGGMTTCAGTAGTTTGGGGATCATGGTGAGGAAGAGACAAGCACTGATGTGGGTGGACAAAATCCCTGTGTGTTCCTACACAGCCTTCCTGGCTGTTTCTCTTAGGAACAGTCCCCTCAGAAGCTGTGATACAGCACATGTGATCATGATACGTTTTAGCTTAGTGATGCTTTCCTYCTTTCAGTTTATTCTACTTCAATCCTTTTTATTGTTTTTCAATTTCATTCCAGGACTATGATGCTATGGTGAAGCTGGTAGAAACACTGGAAATGCTTCCTACCTGTGACCTGGCTGATCAACACAACATCAAGTTCCATTATGCTTTTGCATTGAATCGGTAAGGGTGAATGTTTGAAGTTCATTTTAGTGCTGTTCCGTGGGGGCTTGTATGTAAAATTATAGKGCAGATAATATCAAATTCCCTTCTCTTTCTGCACACATTCACCACAGCCATCCATCTCTCCTTAATGCCATACTTACTGTGCACCAGGACAGTRTGTAACTTTTGAAATTGTTGTTTTCCAACAACCATTGTTTTGTCAACAACTAGGAGACAGTGGGTCTGTTCCACTTGACTAACTGCAGAAGACTCCAGTGATACCAAGGGGTTCTTGGTCAGTCTGAGATGGTTTCATTTGAGTCACTGATTATTCTGAATGTCTTCAAATGTTTAGTGTGATAGAGTTATGAGTGATTTATTAAAGTAATAGGTAAAAAGCACTGCTTGATCCATGAATACACATTCATGATAATTTCCTTGGGAGGCTGGATGGTCATCAGGACCTGCAGGCACATCATTACTTTAGGAAACACTGAAATATTATTGAACTTTTCTAGTTGGGTATAGAATTTTGTAGTACCTATGTATAATAATTACTCCATTTCTAAAGAATTTACATTAAGATTGTCAGAGAAAATAGATTTTATGCAAATGAAATCCCATGTAATAATAAAAGTAACTGGCTAGATGGAATCCACATACTATTAAAGATTGTGACCTAGCTAACTAAAGCTAAAGTAAATTAGCTATCTGATTGTGAATTAGCTAACTAAAAATCAGCATTGGACAACATCAGGATGGCATAAATCAAAGAGATTAAGAACTTAATAAAAGATCTGGAAATGCAGTTCCTATGGAAAATGGTCATAAATYTGGTCCTATCTGACAGTTTAATCAGACACAAGAGTAAACACTAAGCTATTGCTCATAAAAATACGGCATATGGATTTAGCCCTATTTTCAGAACTTTTAAAAATTATTTCAGGAATTTGACTCAAAATGTTTAAATTTRCCAGTAAGAATAATGCTAGAATCATGCTTTGTCCTTAGGTAAAATCTCAATATAATCAATTTTTAAAACTTTTTCATTTAGTTGTGCATAACAAAATTGGCAAGCTCCTTTACTGTCTTGGTGTTCAAATTCTTTGTATTTTGAGCAGTATGTGAAATACCTGCCATTAAATTTTCTGTTTTGACAATGCAAATAGCACCCTGGTAAGACAAGATAAAATTAATTGCTCATGAACTTGCTTTGCCTGTCAACAGCTTTCATTAAAATGATTATTAGCCCCATCCAGCATGATACTCCTTGTTTTCTTTTGGGAACTATTTAAACATTTCTGTAGAAAAGGTTTTTCAGAAATATGTGACTGGTTTTTCGTTGGTAAGAATGCAGAATTTAGTTTCTACAGATGTTTTTGCCTTCTTCAAACAAAATAATGGACAAAACTCAAAAGCTGAGACTTAAACATTTTTAGCAAGTCCACTTAGTTCAAAATGACCCCTAAAATGTTGCATTTAGCATCTTACTTGCATGAAAATTTTGAATCCCTAATTTTGTCTGTTTTAAAACCAAATTATTTTTAGTGATTTCTATCAGAAGCTRTCTTTAAAATAAAGAACTATATTTTCAGTTCATATTCTTTTAATTTCAACATACAGGACCATATTAATGTTGATAAGTACAGCTGATTGAGCCCACCAGGAAAACAATATATCATATGCAGAACAGAATTAGCAGCTGTAAGAATATCTGACCCTGCAGAATGTTAATGTGTGCTTAATTTCATAAAAGAGTGTACTAGAACTGTGATCCAGAGAGAGTAATTCGTTTATTTCCTCTTGGACTCTGTAACTGAGTTCTCGTGGCCATTAGTGTGGCTTGCATTGTCAAGTCAGAGTTGCTCTGGTGCTGCACGGAGCCAGCMCCGTTACAGCAGGGGCTGCAGGGCTGGTTCAGGGCGCCTCAGGGCTCTGCTGAAGCCCAGCCTGAAGCACAGCTGTGTGTAGGTGCTGGTTAACAGGTAGTGCTCAGGCAAGGGACAGCAATGTTTCACTTTGGGTTCTGTGCCATTCCGGCCTAGCTGCATGTCCTTTGCCTCAGAGCCAGCCTGGGTCTGACTTGTCTTGGGTCATACGCAAAGCAAGCCTGGGCCTCACTGATGGGTACTGAGCAGACAGGTACTGTCATCTGTAGGGCAGGCAGCCACTTCCATGCTGATTTCTGGAGCCCTGGTTCATGTGGCAGGGTTTAAGCACAGCCCCTCTCCTAGATTGCTGTCTTCCTCTCTGGCTGCCTGAGAGCATCTTGGATTTATCATCTCTCGTGTCTGTTATCAGAGGCTAACAATGGATGTTTGCAATGGCAGGCTTGTGCTTGTTTCCAAGCCTGGGCAATCTGGATACATCACTGTCCTGGAGTGATGGAGCAAAGGGCTGTTGCTTTTCCAGTGTCTCAAGCACAATAATTTGGATGTAATAGGAGCAGAGCAGACACTGCTCCCTTCTGTACAGACACAGGCTGGTTTAAGACATTGTTTCTTGTTGCCTTCTAGCTGAGATGYAAGTCTAATTGTATCTTAATTTAGACATCTTTAGGTATAAATTCAGTCCAAATGTGCAACATGAGTATTTTCAATATTTGTATTCACAGCTGGGGCATAAAGTAAGATGCTGTGCAATTGAGGGCTGGGTGTTCCAGATGTGGATGGCTGTTGGTCTCAGTCCACAATACCCCTTGCCTGGGAGGCAAGCTCTGTGTGAGGAGTGCTTAAGACCAATTAAATGTTCTAATTGTTCTTATTTACCAGAGCAGGAGTTATAATGTCCTGGAAACTTGCAAAGAGGCCCAAGGGTATGCCAAATTCTGTTCAAAACAGTGTAGACTTTAAAACCAAACCCAGTCCTGGCATGAGGCCAGAACTGTGAAAATTTTAGTCTCTTTCCAAAGCACTTCTATCTTCCTTTATATTAAAGATGAGGACAGCTGCAGTCACTATTATTTAACTCAGCATGCTGTGGTGTTTTAACGAGCAACATATTCCAGTACCATAATAAAAGAAGGCAATTAACAAGTGAAGAGTGTAATAGGGTGCAAGTAGAAAATCACTAATAATTGTGAATAATACTAGTAATTGTGAATAATAGTAGCCACAGAAAATAGTTTCCATTGTTAAGCACTGGGGTATTTAAAATGTTCTGTTCTGTGATTACTCAAATTTAGTAAAAAAACATTTTGTGGGCCTCCTCCTTTTATATGCCTGGCTTTCATGAAGTACCTGGAGTGTATATGAGGGGGGGAAAAAGGCTAGTTTTTTTTCTTTGCCATATCTGTCTGGAGGCTTGCAAATTTAGTACTTGTCAAAGCCTAATTTAGGGTTTTATTTTCTTCATTCACTGTTTCAAATATTGAAGATTCTACAAGCAAATTACATTTTCAGTGAAATGTGTCTTAACTCAAAAATTAGTTTCTGGTTTTAAGTAAGAATGCAAGTGTACTAACTCTAATTAAAATGAGTTCTCATATTTCTTAATAATTAAGATTTTTAAAAAAATTTTTTGCTGTCACTAAGATATGAAATGAAAAGGAAAGCAAATRTGTATTCTCTTGAGAAAATACTTTCCATTAATACAAGAGTTATTTGTCATATATATAGTCTTCTCCATCTAGCTAGATGGAAACAAACCATGCAGGGGAAGATGTGAACAAAAAGCTGAGGGAAAAAAGATTACACTACCTGTTACCAACAGAGTGAGCTAATTCTTGTCCCAGTGAAACACCTGCTGTTCCTGTTGATTTCGTTGGGCAAAGCCTGGTTCACTGAGTGTAGTTCTGGCTCTGTAACCATGCCARTTCTTTAAAGCTGGTAAAACCAGTCTGTGAAGCAGGAAGATTTTTTGTTTAGGAATATTTAAAACTGGTCTCCTTATAAAGACCAGAGTGTAGAGAAAGATTCACCATCAAGAGGATGGATTTGGAGAGGAAGAAAGGAGCTAGGATATCAGAGAAAGGAAAAAACCTACTTTTTTTTTTTTTTTACTGTGTGTTCCAGGTGTTATTTCAGGTGAGATGCTGTGATAGGAGTTTGTTGCCCTACAGGATAATTCAGGGAGGTAAAGGAGGAGTGGATAGTTGAATAAGACGGGGTACAGGTGCAAGAGGCTTGTGTAGACCAGGGAAGTGAGAAGATTGCTTCTGTGATTGAAGAAGCATGGTAGGGTCAGCAGACAGATAAACCATGTGGCAGAACTGCAGTGAGCAAGCTGGCAAATTGGCAAGTGAATCAGCCAGCAGTTTGTGGAGGATTTGGTTTTGCTGTCTCTGCAAGTTCTCTCAAGGTAACAATTGCAGTAAGAGGACTAAAATGTGCTAACAAGGAAAGCAGTAAGAAAAAAAAAAGTAGTTTTATGAAACATTTTCCAAGACCTGTGGGTTTTTTAAATTTAGCTTCTCAATAAATTKTAGTAGTACTACTTTTTCTTACTGATTGAAACTATATTTTGGAAGAATTTTCAGATTGTGAGTAGTGATTCTAAAAACTGTGCCCCCTAAACCTCCAAAAAATATGAAAAGTAGCTTATATTTTCACTGAATGTGTATGCAAACTTCTTTAAGGTAGGGCATATCTTCTTCCAGATGTGAAGAGTTTAACAGATTGTGTGTTGAAGAGCACCATTGAAAATTGCCTATTTCAAAATCCTATTTTATTCCTAAAATGGGCTTGTTTTTGTGATACCATGAGTRACATTTGTATTTCAGTGCAAGATGGCTTGGAAGCACCAAGGAGCAGTAAAATGACCTGGTAGGGTCATTTTTGTAGCTGCCTACTGAGATTCTGCTCTGGCTTATAAAACTTCATATTTGGAGGATATGCTTTGCAAATCTCACCTGGTGTACCAAGTTAATCCATAAAGAGAATATTTTCTGCCTTCCTTCTCATGCCTGTGCATCATCATATACAGTATTTCAGCTTTCCCTGTTCAGAGAGGCTGTGGCWTCTCCATCCTTGGAGATTTAATAGATCCCGCTTTTCAGACACAGCCAGGGCTGCCGTGGTCTAGTGCTGRGCCATGCACCTGCTGTGAGAGGGGGATTCTGTTAGATGACCTCCAGCAGTCCTTTATGACATGKTTTTTTGTGATCTGTTCTAATGTGGCTTTAAATGGGGGCTGGGGAGCATGGGGAAGCTAACATAGTTGAGATTGGTTTAAAGAAATAGAAGTCAGTGCTAAGCCTTAAGGGTTTAAGATAATCTCTTCTACTCTATTGATAACACCACGAATCTGTGTCAAGGCACCTTGAAACAAATTATCAGCTGTCMGGCATGCAGCCCTGACAAAGTGTGGGGTCTGAAATAAGAAATGAAAATCTGTCTTGGTCAAGCATAACAGGTTCTGCATATTATTCAACAGAATATTTTCATACTGACTTCAGAGAACTTGCTTGGAGCTTATGTGATCTTTCAGGTTGTTTGGGTTTTTTTCTTTGTTTCCCCCCTCTTTTTTGGGATTTAGAAGCTGATAACTTCCTAAATTTGTAAATTATTATAATTGGTGTATGGGTTTTGTATTATCCAATGGACATTGAATTCTGCTGTAGTGGAAAACRGGGTCTAATATGAAGATACCTAAACTGATTATTGTTTAATTATATCCTCTTAGATGAGTGCATACTTGTCATGTGCTAAATTTTGTTGAATTTAATTATTTTTAACAATATTTTTTTCTGTATAAGAGAGAGATCTTTCATTTTAAGTTCTTCAGTACAATTTAGAACTAAGTTCTTTAGTTTMTTTAGAGCTTGGTCCTTTGTAACAATCTCCTAGTGTTGTATTTGGTGTGTACAGGTTCATCCTTTGACCAGAGATGTTAATCTGCACAATGTCTCATTTTAAGCAGTGTCCTGCTTTGTTCATTGTATTTCTTCTTTAGTTAAACTTCTTTCARTCAGTACCTAACACCTCTTTATATCAACCATAATAAATAATCTATTTCACAGAAGGCRGACGAGTCAAGTCTGGGAAAGCAGTGATTTTTTGATTTTCTATTTCCATGCTAAAGTGGRACATTAGGTTTTAGTTGTGCATTTCTTGTGTTTTCAGGAAGAGCACAGAACACATGCCAACTTTTGTGATCACTATATACAAGACCAGGGAACTATTGGACTTTAATATCAGGGCTTAATTTTGTTCTAAACTCTGTTTACTCAATTTTCTGTGCTTTAGTGTTAACAGCAGTGAAACTTGGGTACTCCTAGTGAAAGAATCTGGTTTGTCCAGAAGAGRTTTGGTTAGAGCATGCTGACCTGGACAATGGATTTACAGTTTTTACCTCCTGTTYATTTCTTGTAAAACTGAAAAAAGATACCAAATTTCTCCTTGTGTGCTTATTAGAGAAGACCAATATTTATTTCAGAGCAGTTAATCTGAAGAAAAAATGCTTTAAAAATATTCAAGTACTTCTGTAAAGGTTTATGCTCTGCCAGTGACATCAAAGGCAGGGTAAAGCCTTCACAACCAGCTACAAAGCTGTTTAATCTTATTAGRTGTTCGCCATCACCTAACATGCACAGAAGCCTGAATTTTGCTGCAGATGTGCTGTTACTGGTGTTATTGCATCAGCTGGTTACCTAAGGGACAGAGCCCCTTTACAGTAAATATTAATCCTTTTGGGGCATGCAAGTAATACATTTACCAGAAACCATTATCTGCTACTGGTATTGCTGACAAAGTAGTCATAGTCCTTGTAGGCTTATTCATGGATACCTAGGTGGGGATTGGAAAATTGTAAACAGTTCTAAAAAGGGGTTGGTAAATATTTTAAATCTCTCTGGCGATGAAAAAAAAGTGTTGAAGAGGCTATTAAACTCTTCAGCTGTGTTTGCATTACTCTTGCAAATAGACATTGTTGTTTGTTCTAAGTGACTTTTTGCAGTGAATATTGAGTTCTTAACTTAGAAAAACAGCARTGGAAATGGAGGCCAAAATTCTGACTGTTTAATAATAATAAGGAATGGAAATGTTGTTTTATCACCATTTTCTTATTAACACAGTTGTTAAATGTTTGTCAAAACATGCTGTATCACAGCTGTTTGTTTTCCAAATCCTTTTGTAATCTGACAAATTTTAATTAAGAAATACAGTTCAATTTCACCCTTCTATTCTTGTTGGAGTTCAAAGGCTCCATATTGAGCTCTGTCACTCTTTTGGATAGGATTGGATTGACCTGGCTTCTCCTGCAATTAGTTGGTATTTCGTGGTATTGTTTCTGGATCCTCTGGATTCAAGCTTACAAATCTTGGACATAGCTGAATGATCGGTCACACTGAATGCTGAAAATGGCCATTTTTGTTAAGTGTTGTCAGGAATGAACACTAAGCAGGCACTTTTTTCTCATTGCAGGATATTCAGGGTATGCTTGTATACACAGGAAGGAATCAAATTACATGGCAGATTTTTGTCAAAGAGGAGTTCTGGGTTTTCTTCAGTTCTTATGTGAGCTACACAGAGACCGATGATAGGAGAGTGAATTTGGCTTTTTTCAGTCAGCCAACAATCATGCATGAGTCTAAATAAAGTCAAGTGTGTATATGATGAATGGATTGTGGGATAGATGAGGGATWCTGTTCTCCCATCTTGCAGTTACTGTTTCAGGTCTGAACTAATTTATTTTATTCTCTGTGTTTKATTTCAGAAGAAATAATGCAGGTGACAGAGAGAAGGCACTGCAAGTTATGCTTCAAGTCCTGCAGACATGTGATCACCCTGCTCCAGACATGTTTTGCTTGTGTGGGAGGATCTACAAGGATATGTTTCTTGATTCTGACTGTAAAGATACCAGTAGTCGAGATCATTCCATTGAATGGTAACCGGAAAAAAATCTGTTTAAAAGCATTTTCAGACTTTTAACTTCTGGTTGTGAAAAGCAGGGCTGTAATAATTAGAAGATCAGTTTTTCTRTTTATCTCTGGTTTTCAGGGTCCTGTTTGAATAAGTGGTTTACTCAGCATCAAATCTTTGTACATGTTTTTCCTTGCTTCTCTTTATAAACTATCCTGGAAATTGAATGACGCACTTTATTGGGAGAGATGTTGACTAACCTGTGTCTTTATTGAGGAAATATATAATTGWTGTGTCTTAAGACCAAAATGAAATACAAGTGAGATCAGTAGTCTTCTGTGCAAGGATGGTTTCCATGCTGGATCCCCAGGAAAAGCAATGATCTACTGTATATAAGAAAAAACAGTGATAAACTGTGTTATAAATTTTCTTAAGACATTAATGCATGCATATGCATGCAGGCTGTCACTGACGTACTGTTCATATAGGTATRTTTGTATAATCATACTCCTGAGTACAAAAATTTTAGCAATGTSGGTTTGAACTGTAATTGTGCAGTATTCTCCCCCACCCCCTCTTTTCCCCCCATACAACATGGGTGGGTAGCAGTGAACTTGCAAGCTTCAGGTGGATCTCATGATCCTGCACCAGCTAGTGGCAGGCATTCAGCCTGTGTCAGCTGTGTCTCAGTTACCTTTAATGAATATGGAGCTTTAAAACAAAGGKTTTGGGGCTGTTGGTGCCAACTAGTCTTTTAATCCTTACAGTAAATCAATAGCTTAAAATGGCTACCAAAACTCTGCAATATTTCAGTTCTTCTAAAGAATGAGATGTGAGTTCTTGACTCTTCTCTGCAGGTATCGCAAAGGATTTGAACTCCAGCCAACTCTGTATTCTGGAATTAACCTTGCAGTTTTGCTGCTTGTTGCAGGACAACAGTTTGAAAACTCAATGGAACTGAGAAAAATAGGTAAATAGCCACACACAGTGCCACAGACAGGTTTTCTGCCTCTCTCCCTGTGAAGAAAACAAAATACTTGCAGTGATGGGTTGCATAGACACAAGGGTGGTTCAGGGTTTTTCGTGGTGGGTCCTGGATGGCAGCCTAAAGCACAGGGATCTCAAAGGCACATTTTCCTTCTGGCTGCCTTGGAGCAGCTTTCTGGTATCATGGCCCATCTAGAGGGCCCCAGAGATTGGAGAACAACAAAGGACCAACTTCAGCACCATCTGTAAACTGCCTTTACTGCACCACAGAGATTATCCCATTGCAGAGCCAGCAGGGCACAAAAACAGGAAGAGACAGGGTGGCCCAGTTCYCCTCAGGAATGCCACGAAAGGGTTTCTGTTGTCACCGAGTTGAGAGATGCACAAGAAGTATTGCCTGGAAGGACCTACCAGGAGAGTTACTTGTTGTCTACTTAGAGTCAGTCACATCTTCCACATAGGTGCTGACTAAAACACATCACTTTACATTTACAAAGAAATCCCATAATAGAAACAGATAYAGGGAAATGATAATTGAACATTATATTTGGGATCTGGTCTTGTCTGAAATGCATATTTGAGCCTTAMATGTTAAGAGTGCAAAGGTGGCTTTAAGTTATTCCTCTGACCCTGCTCTGSGGTGGACTTGTGTGAACCTCTAGCCATGGATAACAGTAAATGCAGATGAGGACACCGATTTGTGCATCTTACACTGAGAATCAGAGGCAGATAGCCCAGACAGGATGTAAAAGAGGTTTTTCAGCCCTGTGTTGTGGGGGTTCTTCCCTGGAGGTGTGATTTGCAGAGCCTTCCTCTGTATTGTGCAATGTTGTTTTCTGGGGAAAACTTACCTATCTTTATTTTCATCAGTAATGCTTAATCAAGTCTTAAATGAGTCTTTTACTGATCAACTTACCAGTAAAAAACACGAAAGAGTGTTTTAGTGATAGAAAATTGTGGTTTCCAATTGAAATTTTACAGGTGTACGGTTAAACAGTTTATTGGGAAGAAAAGGAAGCCTAGAAAAAATGAACAATTACTGGGATGTGGGACAGTTCTTCAGCGTGAGCATGCTGGCAAATGATGTTGGTAAAGCAGTACAAGCAGCAGAGAAGCTTTTTAAGCTGAAAYCTCCAGTGTGGTATGTAGTGGAAGGCTGTTGCTCAAGCACTAAACTATGGGGAAATACACAAATTTAAAAAATCTTGCAGTYACATGGATAACTTAACTGGATTTTTCCATCTCAGATTGTTTGCAACTCTGACTTTATGCTYTGTTCTTTTATTATGAGAAGGAAGGAGGAAGGTGAAAAATTAAGTTATTCAGCATTGTCAGGTTATATCCCATTGAAGCATGTATTTTATAAGAAAAAATTTGGATATTATTACTGACTCCTTGTGAAGTAATTGTGAAAAATTGTGAAACCATTGTTTTCAGAGTTAAGATAGCTGCTGCTTCCCTCCACCATCTTGTAGTTCATCATATCCTGTCTAATCCCCATGTAACTACTTGTGTAACTATACCCATTTGCMAAAACCTATTGTTCATGAACATCCATGTGAGCTTATGACTCAAGGCTTTGTCCAAACTTGCTATTCTTTCCAGAAATCTGTAAAAATCAACACTACCATTTCCATTGTGGTAGCTTTTAAAACACATTTCATTTTGGATGTCTAAGTCAGTGAAGTGGTTTTAGAATCTGGTTGAATTTTGTTTTCTCTCTGTTAACTCACTAATTCAATACATTCTAGGTACTTGAAATCATTAGTTCAGAATCTGATGTTAATTCAGCGTTTCAAGAAACTCACCATAGAACATTCTCCTAAACAAGAAAGRTTGACTTTCTGGCTAGATATAATTTTTGAGGCAACGAAAGAAACAACTAATGGACTGAGATTTCCAGTAAGATGTTATGTCCAAACAAGTTTTGTATGTTCTATGTTTCTGGATAGGATATTAAAAGAATTGGAAGATTCTAAACATAATACTTAAATTTAACTACCTGTTGTTTCATTGCATGAACCAAACCCCTGTACTTTCCTAATCTTTATGCTATAAAAAAATTACCCACCAACCTAAAAGCATTCTAAAAAAAATTTGTAATCTCCTATAACAAATTGTGATACTGCTATTCTGTTGTTCATAAGAACACAGACTTTTCCTGCCTTGCCTTGGCCTCCTGTCTCCCTTGAAAATTTTTTAGGTCTTACTTCAAAATTACCTTTTATCTATATCTCAGCAGCTGAAGATACTGTAGCATATTAGCTACTGGTTTATTAAGGAAAAATGCTCTCTGTCTTCAGGTTTTGGTGATAGAACCAACTAAAGTCTACCAGCCTGCCTATGTTTCAATCAACAGCGAAGCAGATGAGAGTTCTCTGTCTTTGTGGCATGTCTCTCCCCCTGAAATGGTAAAACTGTCAGCAAGTTTGTTAAATGTACTGATTCATTTTACATCAAGTAATTTTTTTACATGTAGACTTTGGAGCACTTTGCAATAATTTAAAATTTGCTACATTTCTATGAAGCCCAAGCCTCAGCATCTCATGTGCAGATACAAAAGTTGACATTTTACAGAGAAAGTAAAAGGAGTGACTGTGATTAGAAATCAAATGGTTCTGATGTCATTCAGATTTAACTTTTCTTGACCATGTCTTGTAGAAGTGCATGAGTTATTTGGTCTGCTCATAATATTTCTCATTTGAATTCTGTGAGTTTAGTTAAGATGCARGTCAAAGATTAAAAGTAAAGATAAAGCCCGGAATTGTGTTCAATGTTTTAGGCAATTTAAACTTTTACAACTGTAATATTTGAAACTAGAAAAAATGACCTGTGACAAGTAAGTGTCAAGAAATAAAGTATTTGGTGTCTTGGATTATTGGATAAGGCACAGGGGATTATGAAAGGATTGGGCACAGTTATGGACAATGTCAGCACTTAAAAATGAGAAATAATTTCAGTTTCCCATTGACAGACTTGAAATGTGCAATGCATTGTGCCACACTTTCTTAGTATTAGAACAACATAGATGGAGAATAGACCAAAASCATAGAGACGAAGTTTAAAAGAAGCATGTTGGATCAGGACAAGACCACATAATTACCTGGAGCTGTGAACAGTTTTTCCGGTACATTTTTCTACTTCACAGTTTCAGGTGAATGTGTCTGTCACAACTTTGCTTTGTGGAACAAATTTTTGGTGCGTATCTGACATTGCTAAAAAAGATCCAGCTCATAGCTATAATCAGATTTATGGAGGGCTGCAGTCCTAGACACAGGCTGTCCTTCCTCTGTTTTGCCTCCAGTGTGTTCCCTGGGCCAAAGCTGTTGRCTCAAAACCTCTTAGGGAGACTGGTAAATTTGCCTTTCCCTTTGAGCCAAGATAAGAGTAGGACATAGTCTGCTCCATGTTTAATGTGAAATGTAGATGTATTGCATCAAAACATGATGTTTGGTAAATTGTGCTGCAAGTTACTCTTCAAGTTGAATTTACATGAGGAAATGTGGCCTTTGCTTCTACCCTGTGCCATTTATATTCATTTTTCCATCAAAATGAAGTAAAAATAGCAATTTATTTACCCAGGTATTAATCTTGTTTCAAAATATGGGAGCGAGGGGGAAGAAAGAGAGAGAAAGAAGGAAAGAGAGAGACATGTTGGAAAACCTTTCTTTTGCTTACCATGCTGTGACTTTGTTTTCAGTATTAAAGTCATTAAACTATGGTTGATTTTATCTCTTTCTTCTTTACAGAAACAGATTCATGAATGGAATTTTACAGCTTCTTCCATTAGGGGAATAAGGTTGGTATTTCAGTAAGCAGTTCAGTGTCTTTTTGTTGTGTTTTATATTTCCTATAAGTGCAAAATCTGGGTTCTACCTTAAATCTCTCTCTTTCAATGGCCTGTTATAAACGCTTGTTCTGTCCAGCCTTCCTTGAAATGTCAGAGCAGAGTTTGCTTTTCTATGCATGGGCAGAGCTGTACATTTCTCATAGGAGCACTCAGATCTGGGAGGGTTATTGGGTGTCTGTATTCTCTGGTAGACTTTTTTGTTTTTCATTATGTAACTGATTTTTGTAGATTTTTCTAAATGTTTCACTGAAGTTATTGGCATCTCTGCATTTAAAAACATGGAGGGCAGAAGGAAAGAAGAGCCCTTATTGCTTCTTGCTTCCTTCCTCAAGTGAAAGAAGACTTAGTTTTCCTTTAAGTAAATGAAACCATAGTATCTGTTTTCTGTTTGGAATTCAGAAATGCTTCTGATATGGCTTTATTAAATTACCTGCTACCTAAAACTTGAATCATTAGAGAACTAATAAATTAGGCATAAATGTAGTTTTTGCGAAGGACGAAAATAATTCTTAAGCTGTTAAGTAGACTACTAGTAGAGTTTATCAAGGACTAACCTTTAAATAGTTAAGACAGTTCCATTTTGTGATGCTTAGATCAATGAAAACACTAGTCACAACTAAATGGGTCGAAATATTAGTACCAAAAAATATCAGAATATTATATAGAAAGAACAGGATTGTTCTAAGAACTGAAAGGATAGAAAATATTCACATTTGGTGTTAATAATTGCARAATGCATGACTACATTTAGAAAGTAGATTATGTATGTTAAGTTGGGCTGCTTTGCTGCTGGAAGGGTGAAAGACAGAACACCAGGAGAGGAAAAAAATTAAATTTACCTCTTTGAATTATGCAGACTGCAGCTAAGAACCAGAGGAACTGGTAGTTCAGGGAACACCAGGTGGGCTTTTGCCTTCTCTCTGAGCTCCTGAGTCTCTGCACTGGTGGATCTGGCCTTTCTAGGGACATAAATGGCTGATGTCTGGGGCCACTTGTGTGACTGCATAAGCTTAAGTGCTTGACAAACCTTCTGATTCAAGAACAAGAAGAAACTCAGATACCTAATGGGTTCTGTAGTTCTGAAAAGAGAGGACTTCTAGGCTTTGGTCATGACTAAGAATGCCCGAAGTTTTAGGTCCTAGGTTTGCCTTCCCTGAGCTTGCATAATTTCCCTAAGCAAATAAGCCCAGTGAAGAAGTATTTCTCTGAGTAATATGAGAGGTGGTTGAAAACCTGAAACTGTGAATTTGAACATAAATTYTATCATAACTTCAGTCTTCTAAAAATAAAAAGAGCTGGCTTTGGTTTAAATAAATTTTACATGGCATTTTATTCTGTTACTCCAATGCAATGTGAATTACTGAAGTCTGTGGAACTGATTGAGAGTAATTCAGSATAAAGTTTCTGTACCACATTAATTACCTTCAGTCAACACAATGCACAGAAATTAATCTTTGAGAAAGATAACTTTAATCAAAAGGAAACAAGCAATTAATTTCATTTGCTTTGATTTTTAATCACTGCTGAGTGATTAAAAATTCACTGTATTACAAAGCTCAAAGAGGCAATCTTTTTAAAATTTATTGGAGTTAGATGTTTGCTTTGTATGTGACAACTTCAAATTACTATACTTTTAAAATTGCATTCCTTAAAAAAAAGTGATCTCAGTTAAAATGCACTCTGTTAAAACKCTTAAACTGTAATTATACTAACCAGTTCATATTATATACCCCATACATGACAATGTTTATAATGCAGTGCTGTTACTTACATACTGCCTTGTCCGTCTTATTTTTGCCCCTGGAAGAGTCACCTTTGTCTCTTAGTTCTCAAGTCTGGTGTGCTTGTCCGACTTGTTAAACTGGAAATTGCTATACTAAATGGAAGTAAAGAATGGCATAGTTATTATTTTTACATATTTCTAGAAAATTTTTCAGGCAAAATTTGGATGTTGTTGTGGTAGCCCTTAATGGTGCTTCAACAAGCAACATCAATTGGTCGTGTAACATGTGGCAACTTTGCTGTGTGCTGTCATGCATTTTAAGTAACTGGCTCAGCAGAAGATATGCAAAATAGAGTTTGATTGAATAGATCAGGCTAGAATCTAAGAAATTTTATTAACTYAAGGCACAAAAATACCTTAAGAAGCCTAACAACTTGGGATTATGTAGCAAAATACTTTGGTGCAAATGGTTGGTGTAAGAGGTTAATTCTTAGATTTATTTTCATATAGATACTGTGTTTTATGGCATTTCACTTTTTGCTTCAGTGCATTTATATGGGTTATATATGACACTGGCACAACACAATATGCAATAAATAATCCCTTTTTCAGAATTACTGCTGCAATTTGGAGTAAATACCGGTCATCCCAAAACTAGTTTGTCAGTTTTAAGGCCATAAAAAATATACACTGAGAAGGATYCGTTACACTGTTGGTATTTCCCAGTTCAGTTGTTTTTGTAGACGCAATGGAATTATACAAACCTGAAGTACTTTTCAATCTTTATGGAAAGGTTTTCTTTTAATAGCTAAATTAGTGTCAGAACAATTCACTTTCCATTGAGGTGTCATCAGGTACCAAGGAGTCTGATGGAATTGTGTGAAAGCAGAAGTGGAGATGAACAACAAACCAACCTCAATACACATCAGTATTTTATCAAAGTAAGCAGCAGCTTACTTATCACAATGGAAATAGGATTATAGAATATATAAATAAGCTGAAAACTCCTAGTTATAAGGAAAGTATATATAATTACATACTGCATCTCTGAGGTAATTAACTGTGAAAAATATATTTCTTAAGTGTTCATAATTAAAAAAAAAACCCTCCTCATTGCCCTATTTCTTAYAATAGTTGTATCCAAAATAATATTTTCCTAATGTGAATTTTACAGCATTTCCAAGTTTGATGAACGATGTTGTTTTCTTTATGTCCATGATAACTATGATGACTTTCAAATCTACTTTTCTACAGAAAACCAATGTAGTAGGTAAGTTCAGTTTGTGTGGGTGTTGCATGCCTCATCTATATCCTCAATAAAATTGATTTCATAAAGATTGAAAACCAATATTTTTGCTTGAGAAACAGATTATTTCTTCATTTAGTTTTTCTTGATGAAAAAGCAGTGTAAACTCAGTGATTCTTAAGGTGATTAGAGCCCCCATTATACTTCCTGTGTGATTCTGGTTAGTTTATCTACAAATCATTATGTCTGAAAAAGGTTTAACCAGTTTAAACTAAATTACAGCTATTATCTTATTTTTCTTTATCTTGACCATGTCATGTAAGGTGGTACATTGTTTCATGTTCCCTTTTGTGTCTGTTCAGTTTGATTTAAGTAAGAGTATCTAAGTGTAACAAGAAATTCTAACTTACATTGTGTCAGAGATCTGTTTACCGATTGTACCTGCAGTTAAATGTTTTCTGATRATCTGTTGTCTCTAAAAAGTAAGCAGGCTAACTGAATTTTAGACCTAAATCTTTACAGACTAATTTCTACCTTATGACTGGTAGTTGCAAATACACCTTCTGAATGATGTAGGAGGGAGTTTTTAATACACTTAGGTTTTGGAGCATAATGGTATATTCACTATTTCTTGGAATAATTACTACTTACGTAATACATGGAATAAACTCAGGTTAAAGAAAATGACTAGCTTTGCAGTGTGCATTGCATAAAAGGTAGGAAACACTAAAATTCATGTTACCTTCTCAGCCCTAATTTGACARTGCAATTGGTGTCTCATGAAACATGGCCACATTTTTCATGCCAGATTCAGTGTGCTATAGGAGTCTGTTCAAGAGATGTCTCTGTTATTTAATAAAAGAGATATAAGAAATGAAATTATTAATATTTTAAAGATGTTTAAGTAATTGTTAACAATTTCTTATAGAATTTGGAAAAAAATGAGTGGCTCAGGCAGGGAACTACGGGAAAAAATGTTCTTGTACTTAGGTATCTCCACCCCAGAGAAGTAGAAATTAGTTAAAACTCTGTTCTCCTCRCTACATTACGACTTTTATACTTTTAGCTTTTTGGATGCCTGACAAAAAGCTACAGCATCTGATTTTCTGAAATACTGAGTAATCACACTTGCAGCCAAACATGTACTGCAAAAGTATTTGAGTTGAATCTACCAAGATTTTACTATGCAATTGCAAGAACAAGCAACTATCAAGTTCTGCTACAGCAAACATAATAATTTTATAAATAATGAGGCTTTTCAGTTGTGTTTGATGTTCTTCATCGTTTAAAATGGGATAAATATGGAGAAAGTCAGTAATGAAAGCAAGCTGTGAACATGCTAGTCAGTTTATTAGCTTGAAAGCAATGCCCAGCTTGCAAGAATCTGTTTAATCTGCTTCCAAAAGGGTATTCTTCTTTGATCTTGTGCTTTGTATTTCTCTTTTTAGATTCTGTGGTTTAGTGAAAGAAATTTTGTCTGATGCAGTTGGTAGTACTTTGGAACTAGAAGGAGAAATAGATGGAGACACATTAGAGGTATGTCAAGGATAAAAGATCTGAGAACTCTGAAACTTGTTTTCAGTCTTCCCTGCACTTCCATATTGATAAAATAGAAAGATAAACAGCATTTTAACTCCTTAATTGTATATGCAATTTAAATTCTTTCAAAATTATTTGTACATGACATTTGCATTCATTTGAAAAAACACTTATTTTATGAAATGGATCTGTTACTACTGTAAACTGCATAAATCCGTAATGAAATATGTTACTGTGTTTGTATTCTCTTGTAAACAATGTATAGATAAGAATCAACTGTTATCAGCTGGCTCAAGTGGATAAAAAAGATAAAATATTAAATAAATTATAAAAAAAAAGCTATTACAAAGGTACTTTAGTTTTTCTGCCTGGTACTTGATACCATCACTACTCCAAATAATTTTAATTGACAGGCTTCTGTCCCAGAGATATTGCAGGTATTTAGGAGGATCAGACTAATATACTGTACTTTTTTCTTATCACTGTAACATCCACGTTAGGAATCCAGTAGCTGTGGGCTTTCTTTCTAATTAATACAGAGAGAAAAAAAGGAAAAGCAACTAACTTGGAAAGGGTTATTCCCGTTTCATGTGGCCTCAGGTTGGGATAAGTAAATCCATGTCTTCATAATAGAAAGTGACTCATAGCAGATGTCCACATTAAATACATAACCCTGTGTTTATTATTCTTCTTTTTATTTGTTTTGAAATCTGAAAAGCGACCGTAGAAGGTAGGTTGTAAGTTTTATTTGTGGAGAAGCAAATTTAATCAATCAATTAATGAGCATGGAAACCCTGCTGTGGCTTGTTTGAGCTGGGCTTCTTTCTGAWTGTGTCTCATTCCAGCAATTCTCTTAGGCCAACCATTCAGAGCAGCTGTTCATGGTAGTGAGCTTTGTAGGGCTTGAGGGTTCAGGGGACAAAAAAGAAAATATAGAATTCTCTGCTGCACTGCTAAATGTAGCTTCATAAAGTGGGAAAGATGAGTTTTTGCACCGGGGTTTGTTTGGCCACAGAATTCTTTCCTCGAGCGGAAAGGACAAATCCACACATCTGTTAAGCCCAGTTTAATACATCCATCTGTGGCCTTGACACAGCTTCAGGGCTCTGCCTTGGTACAGACAGGGTATTAACTATAGCTGCAGATCTTTATATTACATAATGATGTACTCAGCTAATAGCAGGGCTATCTCCACACAACACAGTCTGTTCAGCTGTGTAACAGTCTCTCAGAGGATGTGAGCTCATTGTGGCTCGAGCCTTTTAAAAACTAAACTGAAAAAATCACTTGACAATGCATAGCAGGAAGCAATCCTGCATGAATGAATGACACATGGAGATGTGACTACATAATTTTAAATCTTTATATCATACTACCTATCTTGAAGTTTTCACAGTTGTCACCTTGTACTTATTGTCTTAGTTTATGACAGTGAAACAGAAATCAGGACTTCTGAAGGGAAGAAATAATTAGTTTAGTGTGTAAATGAAGAAAGACACTTAATGCCTTTCTGCAGCTTGAGATTTTACATTTAAGAAGTGACAACGAGGAGAATGTAGCTTTATGTGGTTTTGATGGCTCCACTAATACAGAGAAAACAGTTCTTACTGTTAATAAAACAGTTGTTTATATTTGGGGAAGAGGAAGAAATAACTTCCTGCAAAGTCTGGGGCAAGAAAATYTGATTTCAGTCAGAATCCTTAAGAGCATGTTGTTGCAAGGGGTTGTATATTTTATATATAAACTGCAGTCTAATTTTACAGCTAGCAAGTATTTTGAAGGAGTGTGAATGTTGCAATTCCTTCAGCCTTGGAGTATTCACTTCCATATATTGATAAGAAGTTGCTATCACTTTAAGAATACCTGCTGTACCCCAATTGGATAATGTAGAGAACACTCTGCCTTACAGAAGGTCAGATATGAACACTTGTTTACTTATACCCACGGGTTGCATTTCACAGCCATTGGATCACTTATTCAGATTTTTGGCAACCAACGGTGGTTTATTCAATATTTGTAGCTGTTGAGACAAGAAGAGGCAAATGTAAAGTGACATCAAGTATATACAAGTCTATTAAACTGTCTACTAACYAGCACTGAACTCTAAATACCAACAATTTTCATGTATCATGGGACCCAGACTGGAGAACATAGATTTCTCCGCGGTAATTAAAGGGCTGGCTTAGCACCAATGTGTTGCAGATGGGGTTGCTGTCAATCCTAAATTCTGCAATGTGACTGCTGTCTTTTTTTTTGCACAGTTTTATGTCATATGATAGCTGTGAAAGCTGGATGTGCTCCTACCAAAGAACCTGGCAAGTTTTGCGTATGGCGTTTTGGGTCAGTTATGCCTATCATGTAAYGAGATTATGTTGTGAACTGTGAAGTGCTGAAATGTGGTAAATGGAGCTGTGCTAAAGCTGTGCTTGCTCCAGTTTAGTTCCACTGAGCAGAATATGCTGTTAGGATAAGTGACAGACGGGTTTCCTTTAGCACATTCCATACAGCAGCATGAAACTTGCCATCTTTGCCGAGGTGAAGAGGGGGAGTGTGGATACTGCGGCAGCAGAGCTGCGATGTGAGCTGGGAAGGCACATCAAAGAAATTCTCCAAGGCTGCATTCTGTGTCAGTTACATTGGACAATGCAGAAAAAGTGGTCATTGGCAGAAAAGTCAGTAGTTATGGCCATTGTAAAAAGTTTTGTTGTTTGTTTTTTTTAATAAGGAAATCACATGAGGCTGCAGAGAATACTCTGCAGTTTTCCCATATGGGACATCCTCTTGGATGTGGGAGGATACTAGGGGAGATCTGTGTACTCCTGACAATATCTGAGACTATAAAATTGTCTAGTTAATTTCATCCCTTATCAGTTCCATGATTTGAACCATGGRTATGCTGTTCAACCCAGCTTCCATAAGGAATTTGGTTTTATATAGTGTCTGGGATACACTTTCATWAAGCATTATTCATTCCTTTTGAGTAGGAGAGTTCTGTCACAAGGTCACTATATGAGGTGGTATAAATTAGTGTAACTTTACTRAAGTCAGTGAACCAGCATTGAGTTGTTCAGCTAGAAATATGACCCAGCACGTTTCAGCAGCAGTGGAAACCATCATTATATTAAATAATTTGTCAACAAGGTGAACATTTTTTTCTGCCCTCTGGAAAAATCTCATAGTGAGAGAGGATGTCCTGGGGTGACTATATTGTCCAGTTATTTTTATCTGTTCRTTAAACCACTGGTTTCAAAATTTTAGGTTATGTTCCATATATTTAGATGTTTTGAAGGCTCTGTCAGCAGTTCTTCGAGACAATACATAAATGGGTTCTTTTGACAGCAATGTTTCATTGAATTTGGTTTATTGGTATGTTCCCTGTTTGGATGAATGCATCTTTCTCAAAGCTGGTTAAGGAAGATTGTATTACAAAGCAAGTAAGGTGGAAATTTTGCAAGTTGTTAAAGCCAGGGCTGGTGGGTAACCTGCTGTCCTACAGCTGCACTGCAGCAACACCTTTGTGCTGTGCTAAACTGGCATTAAGGCTCTCTGTAATGTCARATGTTAGTGATAACAATTTCTGTGCTGCTTTGTTTATCTTTTCTGCTTGCAGTATGAATATGATTATGATGAGAATGGTGAAAGGGTAGTCCTAGGGAAAGGTACTTATGGAATAGTTTATGCTGGAAGAGACCTTAGCAACCAGGTCCGAATCGCCATCAAAGAAATACCTGAGAGAGACAGCAGGTAAGACCTAGTTCATTGTTATATACACACTGTGAACAAAAATGCAGTTGTTTTTTGAAAATTTGGCTCTTCTTAGCACGTGTTTCTGTGTGGTTAGTTTATAAGATKCCAATATACTGAAATTCAATTACTATTTCTTCCTACTATCCTAAAGTACCTTTTTGAGAATAAAGACTTTGTAATTTTGGGGAAAATATATGATATATATCATAAATATGACAGTTTAATAACCTGTATGTGTATCTTACATTCCAGGAGACATTGGTTTTAGGTTGCAGTTGTATGTCATTTGTATTCTTTTTGAGGAGGGTGAAAAGCATGAGWGGAGCTCTGGAGTCAAAGACAGTGCTATGTATTGATACAGAAGACACACATATAAATTCTTGGAGGGCATGTTTCTCCACCAGAGTTCCTCTGAGCTCTGTCTCTGTACCTTTTTGGGATAGGCAGTGAATGACAGTGCATTTTAAGGTCGTGGACAAGATGTTTGCTGAGAATTGGTATCCCTAAGATCCATTCTGTTGTCAAACTGGCATTTAAGCATAGCCTAGAACCTTTTCCTGCATGATGAAATAATTCTTGGTTATTTTCTTTCTTTTTTAATAGGTATTCTCAACCTCTTCATGAAGAGATAGCACTGCACAAATATTTAAAGCATCGCAACATTGTCCAGTATCTTGGATCTGTTTCAGAAAATGGGTACATTAAAATTTTTATGGAGCAGGTGCCAGGAGGTTTGTATTATGCCGAGTTTGGTCTGCCAAAGGAAAAGCATTTGGGACTCCAAACTGACTGAAAGTCAATAAATAAGCATGTAATGTGTTTGTGCACTCTGTATGGCTTTTCTCTTGGGACGTTAACTGTATAAGTCCTTTTTCTCATAGAAAGAATCCCAGTACCCTCTCCCCTTTCTGTAATAATTCTAAATCTAGAGAGAAGTCATTAAAAGTATTTGGTTTCAAATACTGATGTGTTAAAAAAAATGGAGTTAGAGCTGTACAGTCCATTGAGCTCAAGTGTCTGAATGATGACTAGAGCTTTCAGTGTAGGTTTCTTTTTGAGCAGTAGCACTGATAGAACAATTAAGTACTGTTTTGTAACTGCTGTGTACAAAGCTCTTTACCTTTTCCCTAGGTAAATTAGAGATTAAAGTGAGATTTGTTCCTTGTTCATTATTTCCAGTTTCACTCCTCTGGCCTTCTCTGCTGGAGGAAGAGGATGTGAAATCTCTTTGTAACCTCTGTACCTTGTTTCCGTCTCCATTTTGCTATTTACTCTTGAATGTCAAGGATGTGTCAGAATGAGTGTTAGATTTTGCATTAATTTAATTTGCAAAAAACAGAAATAAGAAAAATGGGGGAAAAAGTTCAGATTTTCTAAGAAGGGTCCAGACAAACATTCAAAATGTAATTAAATGCATCCAGGGCATTTAGGGATGTGGGGAAATTATTCCGTTTTTGAATCTTTGTGACCTTCTCACCTGACAACTGAGACACTTTGACCTGCATGACTCATGCAAATGTGATGAAATTATACCAACACTTCCACTTGTTTTCCCACACTTGTTCACAGTGTCAGCTGGTGTTGTTTCCTGTTCATATATGCACAGTAAAGTGTGCTCTGATTAGTTGCTAATGGCAAGATATTACTGAACCAATTTAGATATTTTAAACTCTGTAGCCAGTCSTAAAAAGGAACCAGCTGTTCAGATTATATGAGATTCTTTGAGGAAACTTTACTTTAGAAAGCTGTCTGTTCCTTTAGCAGAATTTTTCTGACCTTAAGTAGAACTACTGTGCTGAATAAGTAAAACTGTTCTTTATTTTGCCCCATGATTTAAATATTTGTGTTCTTTAAAGAGTAGTTTTATTAGAATTAGGRATGTGTAGATGGCCCATCTCCTACTCTGAACATCCATTCAGGGTTTTTTTCAGGAGCTTTCTTTCCTGTCTCTGAATATTGTCAGAAGTTGATGCTGTATTTGTAAAGAGAAGGCTCTTTCTGATACAGATTCTATCCTCCCTGCCTCAAGAAATTCAGCTTGTCTTTGCCCATACCTGTGGTTCATGAGGTACAATGTACAACATGGTAGAGTGCTGCCTTTAGTCCTTGTTTCATTATGGGCTACAAGGYTGCTCGTGATAGTCTCAGCAGTTCTTACAGTGAAGTGAGGGGGATGGATCCAGCTCTGTCAGAACATTTATTCTTGTTGTGGGAGTAGAACCTGACCTGGAAAATAAGAATCACTCCAGAGTAGCAGCAAATTATTTGCTATGAGTGATCTAGCAAGAATTTGGCTTAATCATGGGTACTGCTTTTCTTTTATATGAGGATGTTGAGCAAAGGCTATATCCAGACKTACATGTGTCTTGTTAATTTGGGCAATTTGCTATCTTGATACACTTTCTTCTTAAACTCCTGTAGGCAGCCTCTCAGCTCTCTTAAGATCTAAGTGGGGCCCAATGAAAGAACCTACAATTAAATTTTACACCAAGCAGATTCTGGAAGGCCTCAAGTATCTCCATGAGAACCAGATTGTACACAGAGATATAAAGGTAAYGTTTCCTTTTGTGTGTCTTGTTTGATTTGCTTTTTATCTTTACTTCAGTTAGTTTTGCTTTAATCTGAAGTAGGATTTTTACTAGGATTTCATGGAAACTGAAAACAAAAGGAAGGCATAAACCATCTCCTGGTGCTCTAGGAATATTGGTTTGTAGAAAGGTATATTACAAAGATAAGTGCACACTTGAAGGAGTATTGAGATTGAAAATCTGTATTTTTTTGTCTCCCCCTCCTTGTTTGCTGCCTCCCTCTCTCCTTCCCTCKCTCCTCCTCCACCCTTACCCCCTCCCCTCCTTCCCTCTCCTACCCAAACCACAGGGGGACAATGTTCTGGTGAACACCTACAGTGGCGTGGTTAAGATATCAGATTTTGGTACTTCCAAACGGCTGGCAGGAATCAATCCATGCACTGAAACCTTTACAGGTGAGATTAATCTAGCAGAGTGTTTAAGGGTTTTCGTGACAGATTTAGCATTGGAGCCAAGAGGCTCTTTGGCTTAGTGATGAAAACACTCTTGGGTTTCTGTTTGCAGGGCAGAGTAAATGGGAGTGTGATCACCATAAACATAGGCTTGATAGCTTTCTTGACTTTTTTTTTAATTTAACTCTCTTCCATCTTACTTTTTGGGGGTAAAAGTTTTTCTTCAAAGTGTTCCTTAAGTAGCAATTGATTGTTGCAATTAAATCTGGGAACACTTGAATTTAGCAACTTTTTCATTTAACAGTCTTGGTATTAGTAACTTACACTTGCACACTTTCTAGRTGTATGTTTAAAAGTGCAGAAAACCAAACTCAAAATTATAAACACTTTCAGTTTTGAGGTGTTAATTATAAAACCCAACTGGATTACAACAGTAAAAAGAACAGTTTACTGGAAAATTTTAGGCTGATATGTTACAGAACAGCTTTCAATACAACAAGGTTTTAAAGACTTGTAATATTCAGGGAAAACAAAAATTGCTGAGCAAAAGGGGAAACTCCACATTGAAAAATGAATATGTGGTCACATAGTTTCTGTGATCAGTGGATGTGGGTAACATGGTGGTTTTGCTTGCTATATGGCCTTATGCAAAGACAGATAGCACAAGCCTCTTACTTGCCTGCAGTTTAGGTAAATGGTACACAGACAAAGCYATTAGTCATGGATGGCTTCAGAGTAGAAGACAAAAGATAACAAACTTCACTTAAGTGAAAATCAAGACTTCCCTTTACCTCTCTGGTGGTATGTCTGCAGCTCCTCCAGCTTTCTTACAAAGGAAGCCATGCAAATAAAATTAAGGTTCTGCAGTAACTTACCTTTCTCAGTTATTTTTACTCATTATCTCATTATTACTCATTATAATTCTCTTTGCCTGTATTTTACATGCTGCTCAGTGACTTCTTTAGCAACTGATTGTCAGTAGGGGTGATATGTGGAGAAATGATATCTTAAGAAAATACTGTAATAAAGAAGGTAACTCTTTCCTTGTGCCCTTCTTTCTTCTCTTGCAAATTTTCAGCCCTGTTTGTGCCTTTGAGATGTAATTTGCCATGTGAATAAGTACTYAAAGTTATCATTTGGGATTTAAATCAGTAAGCAGGTAGCTATACCCCAGAGGACCTTAAAAGATCTCAAGAAATCTGGTTTTGTTCTGTAATGCAGTACATAAACCCTAGATTTTAGGCATTATGTAATAAAATCACATGGTTTGAAGATCAAGACTTGTGATGGTTTAAGCATGACATCCCTCCATTCAAGACACAGCCTGAGGGCAAAGCTGTGGCTTGAACTTTCATTCTGCAGCAGKCACATTCAATGAGCATATGATACCCTTGTATCTTCACCATATGTCCATTACTTGATAGTTCACAGCTCTGTGGCAGTATAGTTTTATTGCATTCCGAAGAAGAAAAATAATTTAATTTAAAGATGTCATAACAGAGCTGGTAGAAATTCAGGTGGAGAAAGAACTGTAGTGTTCAAAACAGTCTGAGCTTATAGAGGTTTCTGCTGGTGGTGGTGTGGACTCTTCCTGTAAAGACTTCATTAGCTGTGTTAGTGAATGGTTCAATAACAGGGATACCAAATTGACCATCTTTTATTTAATTTTTTACTATACTGTTCTTTATCAGTATTATTACTAGTATTACAGTCAGGTTGTCTACAGGCAGGATCTTATTTTGTCAATCTGTATAACTTTAGGAATTCTAACCAGTTGGTTTGTTGGGTTGGATTTTTGTTTGTTTGTTTTTTGTTTGGTTGGTTTTGGTTGTTGTTTTTTTTTTTTTGCTAACCTTGGATGTCAGAAATCCCAAGCACATCCAAGGCATCCTGGAATTCTAGACTAACTAGGATGAGTTGCCTTAGTTATTGCCCTGTATTTGCAAAACTAGCTTTTTTCAAATGAACTGCTTGAAATTCCCTGTCACTAGTGTTCTCATTATTGGGGTAAAATACAAAAAATTATTCTCATGACCACTGTCTGTTACTTCTCAGATTTTGCCATCTCTTACATGCATAATCTTTAAAAGTTGGTGTCTGCAAAACTTTGATATAGTTTTATTTTCTGGGCAAGCTATTGGATTATATGGTGTATAGACTTTCAGCATTTGAAACCTTGTGTTAGAAAGGAGGGGCAAAAGGTATTTTACAAAAAAGATGCTATAACATAAGTTTTTCTTTAGTTTTCAGGGCTGATATGGGAGATAAGGTATTTGGCTACACTGGTTGCACTTCACAATTTTTGGCTTGCTGAGTGTTGTGTTAATCCTCCTTAATAAGAATGAAGAATGTACATTTGACTGCTCTTTTTGTCCTGACCAGGAACTTTGCAGTACATGGCTCCAGAAATTATTGATAAAGGACCACGAGGATATGGTGCTCCTGCTGACATCTGGTCCCTGGGCTGTACCATTATTGAGATGGCAACAGGCAAACCTCCATTTCATGAACTAGGGGAGCCTCAAGCTGCAATGTTTAAAGTAAATACAGTTTTTTTGCTTTAGAGTTGATGAATTGTCAATTATAGCTTAATTTCATAATATCAGTTGGTAATAACATTGTCTTACATGGGTTGTTTTGCACAAAGCCATAGCCTGACCTGGGTTTTTAACTCTTGCTGAAGGATCCTCCCTTCTCTGTGCTGTGTTGCTCTAGGGGGTGATCAGTTATTTTTGTGCTGGAAATAGGTCATGACTCAGAGCAGCAATCTGAAAAATGAGTGAAGGCTTATGAAAACTAATATCCCCTGTGTTACTTTTTTCGTCTCCTGCTCTTGGTTTATGATTTCCTTCTTGTAATCAGTCTCCCCAGTAATGACAAGCTATTTCTGCTTCTTTAAGTAATTTTTCTAAGCCTCCTTCCCAAAGGAAAATGTTTTAAAGGCCCAGTCTCTGCAACAGGGATGCAGGAAGATATGGTGGAAAAGGGCAGGGGATTAGCTCTCCAGGATTTCCAATATGTATTAAAGTAGTGAAATACTCTGCATTTTGCATTCCAAGTCCTTCAGGTCATAGCTTTCTCCTCAGTAAACTGTATTCTCTATTACATTGTTTCTCTTAGTGTATCTGTTTTCAAATGCAAAAATTAACACTTGAGAATCCTTCAGATAGTTTAGATAATAAAAGTTTTTAAAAAGTTACTTGTTCTATCTCTGTAACTAACAGGAGTGTAACAACTATGATGTTTCAAATAAGTAGACTGAAAATTTTTGGTTCTTCCATTGGCTTGCAGTAGACCTTTAGAAAAGCACTAAATTTTTCAGTTATGCTTGAGAATTCTCATTCTTACAGTGGGGAAAATATCCCATCCATAACTCAGMAAACTGCTTTAAATTACCAATGTTGTAATTTTTTCATATATCTTGTTGAAAGCTGCTGTGTGAGCTTAGTATCATCATTAATGCAACCATGGTRGCAAAATCAAGTCTTTATCAATAGGTACAGAAATCTGGGCTGCRGTTCAGCATGACATGTAATGTCATACATCATACTAGGCCTGTGAGTTGTCCCATGAACCCCTGCTAAAAGGTAAAAAAGGGATGATTATGGGTTTTGATGCACTTATTTTAGTGATATAATAGGTCACCTTGGAGCTGTCAACTTGTGGCATACCTCAAAAGAAGCTGCCTGGGTGAACATGGTTTGGCTCACTAAAGCTCTCCTGAGGGAGCCATGGAAAGAGACTTTTCCACATCRCTGTAAATGTCAGATACAATTCTGYTGGCAGATGCCTTTTAACCTTATGTACCTGGCATCTAGTTGTGACTGCTGAATGAGTTACATATSTTATTTTCAGCACTGTTTAATGGAAATTTTTAGCATTCTTATTGCAAACTGCATTAATGTACTACAGGCCACCATTTGGTTTTGTTTCCTGTTTCTTGCTYCTGCTGGTACCTGTTTGAAATTGTGTCTTGCTAGGTGCCATAGGTTACAAACCATGTTTTCTTTTTTTGTGTAATGAAAGTAAGCAAGCTGGAAACTGGATTTGAAACAGGCTGGCTGGGCAAACATGTAAAAAGAAGTCTGGAAAACTTGGAATATTGAACTTTTGAGGTCCCCACCTCCACACATGAATGCTCTGTTGTGCTTAGGGCAGTTGAGGAGAGTGAAGGTTTAAGTCTCCCTGTGCAGTCACTTTAGAAATTGTAAATGACCAAAGAGTTGGGCAAAGTAGAGAAAAGGGGCTATAGTAAACCAAGAACTGGATGGGTCTTGGCTGGATGTGCATTGTGTGGTATTTATTCTATGAGCACAGAATGTGTGCATCTGTGTCTGTGTGAAAAGAGTGCAAGCAAATGGCATTCAGTGGAGACCAAGTACACTATTAGTGTTGCCATAGAATTTGCAGGTGGTTGTGACAAAACTTAGTCCCCTTGAGCAACAGAGATTAAGACARGATCAGAGACATGCTTTCAAACTTCTTGGCCCTGGTTTAAAATTTTCCTAGATTTTTTCTTAGTGCATGAGAGTGAAACCTGGCACCAGAGTGCTGCCAGTTTGTGACACTGAATCTTGAATGTGCTCAGGTCATGGTTTGGAAGGCCTTAAAGCCCTATTAGCATTTTATTCCTGCACTGTCGTTCAAACAGAAGCAGSACTGCTCAGCATTTTCTCCTTCAGTTTGTATTCAAGCTGAACCAGTATTGTGAGCGCTTAATAGTGCCACAGTTAATGCAGCTCTGTAATGAGATTATTTGAAAGCAGATGGCACTTTGCTGCTGGGCTGCTGTCTCCCTTGTGGACACTACCTTTGTGCTTGTTCTCCAGGATGTGTTTTGTGTAAAGATGCTGAGACTACAAACCATAATCTCTTCAGACATGTGCATACAGCGCACAAAGGTTGTACAGCTCTGGCTTCCAAACAGTTCTGCCAGATTGACATTAAAGAATAAGAAGGCAGCAAGGAGCTGCAAAAATCACTGGGGAGCAATCTGTAGAAGTACATTTTTCATTACTTAAAGACARAGTCTTAAAAGAGACTCATTTAAGTAATGACTTAAAATAAGAGTCATTACTTAAAGAATGGATTAACAAGGATCTTGTTAAAGCTTTGGACATCATGGGAATTTTAATTAAATAACACTGAAAAACTTGGGAAGACATCTGGCCCAAGAGGGGGCATGGTGACAAGGTCTGGCAAGGTAAGTATGTGTATTTGTGCAAGGAAATTTGTCAGTGGCAGGAGCAGAAAAGGTGTAGCTCCAGGCTGTTGGTGATAGAGGAGGAAATTATGGGCGTGAATATGCTGGAGGAGTCAGCAATTGAGAGACACAGCTCTGAGCAGGGATGATGGGAAACCTGTACAATAGCTGGAGGGGTTTGTGGCTGGTCAGAGGAGGAGTATTTGAAGCACTTGGTGTCAATAATGCCCAGACACCAAGATTGCCTGAAAGCAGATGATTAGATACATACATACATTGACATTTAGGTAATATCACATGGATATTTACACCATGTTTGCCATGAAATAAAATAGGATTAGAACCTTGTTGTCACTTCACTGCTGTATGTGGGACCTGGATCAGTCCTTTTTTACAAAAGCCAAGAGAAGTGTGAGTGACTGTATTACAAGAGCCTTTGCCCATGGTCTCCTTGAAGTTGTTTCATAAAAATAATTGTATTTGTGTTTTACTTGCAGGTTGGGATGTTTAAGATTCATCCTGAAATTCCAGAATCAGTGTCTGCTGAAACAAAGGCTTTCATTTTGCTCTGTTTTGAACCTGATCCTAGTAAACGTGTTACAGCATCTGATTTGCTCAGAGATTCTTTCCTGAAGCAAGTGAACAAGGGCAAGAAAAGCAAAATTGCATTCAAGCCTTCAGGTAAGGAATTATCAGCCAAATCCAAGTCAACATCATCATTAAGTGTTATATAAAAGACTGGAATCATTAAGCACTTTTTTTTACAAAGGACATTTCTTGTACCAGGAAAACAGCAGGAACTCAGCTATTAAAAATGTCTGTGATTTTTGATTATATGTATTTAAATTTAATAATTCCCAGAAAATGAAGTGCCTTGCTTATTTTGTATTTTGCTTGCTGAAACCTCCCAAGGTAATTTTCCCCCTCCCCAAAAATAAATGCCTCATTTGTAGTAAATTAAAATTAGAAGAGTGACATTTGACAAAGACTTTCCAAAGCAGTTCTGCATTTTAGATTTGCAGWTATATACACTTCAGAGATTTGAGTTTCATACAGTTTGACACCTGAATCTGTGGGTCTATTAGGTGTTTGGGTCAGCATTTCAAACTTGGTACATAGCATTGAAATTTGGCACTAAGTGCTGAAGTAGCTGTCTAATGGATTGTTTTATCTGCATAGCATGATTCTTCTTCCCTCCCCTCCWAATATGTCAGCCACTTGCTCAGTGATAAGATAAGGGACCTTAATATAGACCTGCCAAATAAGTTAAGGAACTGCCTGTTTCAAAACAGGGAAAGCCATTGGTCTTGCTGCTTCTTTCACCTGTCTGCACACACACACACTCCCAATGCAAATTCAAGTTCTTCCTATTTTTCAGCCCTTTCTCTTGGGACAGCAGCTCTCAATTTTCTGTCCTACTGAGATGCCTTGCACCAGGTTTCGTGAGGTGACGTACATTGTTTCATTTCTGTGACTGTTTAACCTCAGCCATCTGAACATCACTTATGTGCCATGGAGTATTTCAGAGCTTTCTGAACAGTTTTCAACTTCTAGCTCTCTTCCTTCCTCACCTCCAAGAATTTGTAGTGACAAGCATCAAAACCTTTTRTCATGTTTTAGCTCCATGGGTGTGTTCACCTTGGGTTGAGAGAACTYCTTTACCTTTCCTGCCACACAGCTGCGCACTGGCAATCACAATTACAGTAAACTCTCAACATCTGGGTTTGTTTGGGTTTTTTTGYTTTGTTCTTAATTKTTTCTTGCTTTTAAGATGGATTGGAAAGGGAGAAGAGATTTCCTTCAAGCCAGTGCTRAGAGGGAGGGTCCTTGCTAAGGCCAAGGGCACATGTGAGTGAGGCAGATATCTCAGGTATGGAGAGGGCAATTTGATGCCCATTGAAGTTGAGGAGGGCATGTAGTAGAGTGGTCTTTCCTTAGAGACATGGCTGTGGTGGAGCAGCAGATKAACTTCTTGGTTCAATTCCATTTGACCCACTTTGTGGGGCCAGCACCAAGGSGGATTGTGTATATGTGTCTGAGACATGACAAAATAGCATTTCCTGTGAGTATCTGTGCTGTCTTTGGGTTTAGCAGTTAACTCATTAAAACCTTTTATTGCTTGTTCATGCAATGATTTTGAATTGTGTTATTGCTTTTTATCAACAAGGTTACTTCTCCCTCAGCCATTTTGCAAAATGAGGTCTTGAAGTCAGTGAAGATGATCACAGCTGTTTAAGGCATGTTGCCCTTTTTTCCCTAGTTCTGTCACACATTTTACCATGTCTGTTCCTAGATTATACTCGGAACACATCCTTGCCACTGCCCATCCATGGGGAGCAGGCTGGCAGTAGCAGCAGTGAGCACGGCTCTGTTTCACCAGACTCTGATGTACAGCATGAGGTGTTTTTCGAAAGGCCAAAGAGATCCATTTCAGAGATTCAGACAAAGCATCCCATTTCTCATTTACTAAGGTAAAATATTTGCTTCTCACTTGACACCCTTGAGAGATTCTGTGGATGTAATTCACATTTTATTTTATCTGATGGCAATTTTTTCATATAGTGGTTAGGTAAACGCATATGTTAATCAGGAAGTTGCATAGGCAGATTACCAGTTGATGTAAATATTGTCTATATTTAATAATGAACAATCATTCCTCTCCTTTAAGGTTTCCATGTACTTTTACACTTTCCTTCCTCCARTAAGCAAATGYCAGTGGTCTTATTGATTGAGTGGATATGGATTTAGGAGTTAAGTGAGGATTGACCCTTCCATGTGATCATGACAAAATGGGCAGCAGAAATACAGTTCTGCTCCTCCCAAAGTACAAAGCAATACTTTCAAATGAGTATGTTACAGTAAGGGTCCAGAAAAAAAGGAGTAGTTTCAGCTTTCCACCCCAGAGCTGACATTAATGCCAGCTACTTAGCAGGGGGARATCAGCCATGTGGGTTTTGAGTCAGCAGAGGATCTGAGCCATCTTCTGTCTCAAAAATAGCATTTACCAGTCCGATCAATTTGCTACTGTAGTTTGAACTGAGTTTTTAACCCCAGAAGTATCCTTGCTCCTTTCTGGCAGTCCTGGTGCCTTGCTAATGCTGAGGTCTCTCTTGTGCCTGTGCTGGGTGRCTGCCACAGCGTCCCTGATGAGGGCTCAGCCTCGGAGGACAGGAGCGCCTCGCCCTCCGTGGAGGACAAGGATTCCGGGCTGTTCCTGCTGCGCAAGGACAGCGAGCGCCGAGCAATCCTCTACAAAATCCTCAAGGAAGAGCAGGACAAAGTTGCTTCCAATTTGCAGGAGTGTATTGCACAGGTAATTTCACTTCAGCTCACTTTTCCCATCTCAAAGGGAAAATAATGAGCCAAGACATATTATTCCTTTTCTGAGAAGGAATAAATGAAGGTGTTTGGATATATTGAATATATGAAGGTGTTTGGATTGTTCCTTCTGAGTATCTTTAATCTCTGAGACCTGTAACTGTGTAAGCTGTTTGCTGTTGTGTGRATGGGTAGCAAACACCACCTTTTGGCTGCTGATGGGCTCTTGGATTTATATGGGGGAGAGGTTTGGGCATTTGATGTGGGATTATGGAGGGCTGAGTTTGGTGGGTTGGGTGGTTTTGATGTTGTCTTTTCTTTTGGCTTTTAAGGACATGGAGCTAAAACACCACATGGTGTTAGGTATATTCTGCTTTAAAGGTAGAGACCTGATTAACTATTTTTAAGAAAACGTTTGTTAACTAGGTGCCAGGATCACAGTATGTGAATCTTAAGAAAGCTAAGGTAGATTTTCTGAAGAGGGGAAGGCTGGGTGGGAACGTTTAGTTACTGTGAAGAGGAGTAAGAAGAAAAATCACAGAATGGTTAATGCACAGCCAAACATTGCCACACACCTGTAACAGCCTTTCCTTCTTAATGTCTGTTTGTGATGAGCCTCTCTGGTGAATCTGACTTGTGCTCATACCCTTGTCAGTGATTTTTGGGCAATCTCCAGCACACTTCTTCATTACACTCTCCCATCATTTATTCTTACTAAAGCTATGTTTTTTCACCTGGACTGCACTCCTATAAAGGGGACCATGCTGAYTCTTGGTGTGGTGTCCCCAGCCAGCCATTGACATTTGTGGCTCAGCTGTCAAGCCCTGCTGCTCCATGGCCAGCTCTGCACAGCCCAGGGTTTGCTCCTCCCTGTGCTCCCTTCCACAGCAAACTGCACTACAGGGGCTCCTGCAGGGCTCTACAGACCACAAACTCAGGCTGGGGAAGCAACTGGGATACATTAAAGTGCAAAACAGCTGATAGYCTTACAAACAATTAAAATTCAGAGTCAGAAATAATCAGGGCTCCCAGCATTTTCCACAATGAAGGATTATTTAGTAGCAGTAAGTCCTGGTTCAATCTCCAGCTGTTTTGTAGCACTGCTGTAATCATCTCTTTTCCATAGTTTATGTACTAGTCCCTCTACCTTTTAATAACAGAGGTTGTTCTTACAGACATTTGGATGGCTTTAACTGTAGGGGTTATGGACTGAAAAATCATAAAATAAACACTGGTGAATCACTGTGTCATTTTAGACCTTTTTTTGACTTGGGATAAATGCATGTATAAGCATACCTTTTTTCCTAAGGAAATSAAATATCTGCATGATTAGAGAGAACTCCAGATTGAGAAAGGATAGTATCTAAAAGAATTGGGTGTCTTAGCGACTCATTTTGCTGTTTTTATGGAGGAGAGCTGCCCTCTGCAGTACATTGCAGGAATGCGTAGATACCATTTGGAACCTCTTCCCTTTGTGACAGCCACAGTAGCAGTATGTTTACAGGGGTTTTTTGAAAACAGAAATTACTTTTTTTTTAACGAAAAGATAAAAACTAGAGACTTTGCAGAAAAAAAGTTTCTGTGATTCAGTTCATCAATGTGAAATATAGAGAAGAACTATGTAACCCTAAGCATATTAATGCTACTAAATAGATGTTTAATGACTCTGGGATATAATCATTTGATAGACATTCATTATCTTTTCTCCAGAGCTCTGAAGAACTGCAACTTTCAGTGGACCACATCAAGCAGATTATTGGGATTTTAAGGGACTTCATACATTCTCCTGAGCAGAGAGTGATGGCTTCTACAATATCCAARTTGAAAATGGATTTGGACTTTGACAGCACTTCCATCAATCAGATTCATCTGGTGCTGTTTGGATTCCAGGATGCAGTGAGTTCCTTTCCTGGTGTTAGGGGCAGAGGAATGGTTTAGGYTGGAAGAGATCTTAAAGATCATCTATTTCCACCTCCTCCCCCTTCCATGGGCAAAGGCACCTTCCACTACATCAGGTTGTTCCTGGACAAAGCTCATGCCAGGAGTTTGCAGCTTCCCCACCATTCCTCGCTCCTCTCTCTCCTTGCACTGTAGAAGAGTTTGAATGGTTTGAAATGGTTTGAAAGCTGTAGCCTAAAACTGTCAAATCTGTTGTTTAGACTTAGATAGGTGGGAGCTTTTTAGTGCTGCATGCAGTTTTTACCTTATAAAGCTTATTATGACTATTGGAAAATAAAATTCTCTTTCCTAAGGTGTAAGCAAATGGTGTTTACTTTTTCAGGTGAACAAAGTGTTAAGAAATCACTTAATAAGACCCCATTGGATGTTTGCAATGGATAACATCATCCGCCGTGCAGTCCAAGCAGCAGTCACTATTCTTATTCCAGGTAAATCAAAGCAGCTGAAAATAATCCTTTAAAAAAAAAGTGTTCTGCATATCAAAGAGGTGTAGCAAATGAAACAGTTCAGATGTTTACTCTTTCAGCATGCCAATAACTGCACCCCATGTTCCGCTCATCAAAAGACACGAGGTCAGAGTGATGGAGAGAAAGAAGTGTTGATCTGGAGGATTAATGCTGTACTTGCAGTACAAAAACACATAATGAGACAACCAGTGGTTCTGCACCCCCAGTGTGGTCCAAACATGACCAAAAAAAGGCAAATTAAATTCAGTCCAAGCTGGAGATTTTCTAGTAAGAAAGAAAATTGTTCTGTATACATTAATGACATCCAGTGTGGTTAACACTGCACAGGTCTGGTTATGTGTTCTCAAAAATTATTAATGATCTGTGGAGCAGATGTGTAGAAGGAAGTGCATCAATATGAGGAGGAGGATGATTCTGGCCCATAGATGGATGATAGGAAAAACCACCAGGAAGATAAATGTCTAAGTACTGTCTAGGAATGAGTTAAGTTGGAAATATTTAAGTAGTTTTGTAACTGTTTAAAATGCTGAGCACTGCTTCCAGTATAGGAATGTTCTGAGAGACTTGGTAACAGTGAGCCCTTTCAGTCCAAAGTTGCCATGGCTTTTAAAGCCAAATTGGCCAAATTGGTTAGGACTTTGTACAAGAAAAATCACAGCTGTTCTTTACTWATAAGGGTGGCCACCTGCAGCAAGTTCTGAGAAGTGGGGCTAGAAATTCTCCCTGGAGAAGAGGAATGCTTCTTCTTTGGCCCAGGGCATTAGGGAAAATCGCTATTTTTTTTTCTCTTACTATTTAGGAAAAATGCAAGCTTTCAGGGGTTTCTCCTTAACATATTTTACTGTCYGTCTTATTATTCATCTCATTATAATTGTCCCCACTACAACTATGACCTACAGCTCTATCTTTGCTGGTGCACTGCTCATTCTAGAACCAATGCCAGACAACCAGTGCTCCAGCTCACATAAAGCTTCACTACTCCCTTGCTCAGTGTTGCAATAAAGCACATTATGCAAAGTCTTCCCCACCCACAGTAGTGAAGAACAAACTGCACAACCTCTGAAGACAGAATTACCAAAAGAATCTTGTCCTTCCCCTCATTCTTTTTGCTAGAGCTTCGCACTCACTTTGAGCCAGCATCAGAAACTGAAGGTGGGGACAAGGACACTGATGAAGTGGAGCAGAGTTTCCAGCCCTCTGAACAGAACGGGGCTGAGGACGCTGCCATCACATCAGGGGTCAGCAGCCTCAGTTCTGAGGTGTCACACAAGGCTCAGCAGCAGCTCAGCCAGGAGCTGGGCAGACTTAAACACGACACCCTAAGGTAAATCTCCTGTAAAGACTCTGGATGTATGTTCAGGCAGTCTTTGAAAAGCTCTCAGACTCTGCTTTCTACACTGATGGGTACATACTTACCCATAGTACTGCTCACCTATTATTGCCTTGCAATAAAACCTTCCAGGAACACAGGTGGATTTGTAATACCCTGGCAGTACAGTATGGCAACTGAACATCATTCAGTACAGCTTTTGTTTCTGTGTAGTTAATGTATTAACTGCAGACTGTCACACTGGATTTCTRTAGAGAAGTAATCAGGTTTGTGTAGCTGTGCCAGTTTCCTTCCTACTCCTTGGATGCCCCCGACTTGGTGTCAGTGCCTCAAAGGTGTTACTGCAAGGAAAGGCCACAGCAGCACTGTCCTCGCTCACAGGACAGGCTGGCCACTAATTAGCACCAGCAGAGCTCAGCAGAGCCCTGCCCTGTTTCTCATGGGTTACATGTGTAGGGTGCTGCCAGTAAGTTAACAGCTGAAGTTCCCGTTCTTCTTTGTACATGTGATGTAAATCTGTGATCAGAAAGTCCCTACATTGTTCAGTAGTAAATTACATTATAAAGGCAGCAGCTCTGCCCAGGGAGGCTGCAAAACAGTAGGAACAGAATTTATGAGCTATTTACTAAATTCTGCAGGTGAAAGCCTTCAAGTGGCACCCCTGAGTCTCAGACAACCAAAATGAAATCTCTAAGCCATTAGAGATGTTACTTATGACAGTACTCCTCACAAATGCTTCTGTCCTGTGGTACTCATTAAAAATTATCCTCTTTTCAGTTAGATTTATACTCAGTGTGGTTGTGTTTGATCTTTCTTATATGCTACAAGGCTTTTGGAAAATCTCGTTCAGAAGGAGAAAGAGTATCAGACCCTCTTACGACAATCTTTGGAGCAGAAGACTCAGGAATTACAGTTGCTTCAGGTGAAACTTAAACCCAAAGGTATGAGGAGACACTGCAGTTGCACAAAAACGTATGAGATCATGTGTTTGTTGAAAGGATGCAAAACCATACAGCTTCAGCTTCAGTTACCTGAAAACAACCACTTTTGCCCTAGTTGTGAGGTGTTTTAACCTTTGTTTTCTGTTAAAGATTCCCAGCCGTCTGCAGCAACTTTTAGAGAGAATGCAGACCCTGAGCTCATGAACTGGCTGAAAAAACAGGGAGCAGACTTGGATACCATTAAGAGGGTAAAAATAAATGAAATTTTAAACCCCATAATTTTAGTCATAATTAGCAGTTTGGTTTCAAAGAAGGAATATTTATTTATGAATAAATTTGCCTTTTAGTTTGCTGAAGAAGATTATACACTAAGTGCTGTCCTTAATGATGTCACCAAAGATGACTTGTGTTATCTTCAGCTGCGGTAAGAAAATACTTTTTAGTTCATTGTTAAGAGTTTAATTAACATATTTTGTTAAAAACCTTTTAAAGTTTGGTTATTTAAATAGGTCATTGACAGTTCAGGGGCAACTGCCATCAGTTTCCTCTCAGATTTTCTGATAAAAGTTTTCACAACTGACACAACTACACCAAGGATGCTTTGAGCCATCTGCTTTGGCATTTATCCAGGTTGGGACCTTTTTTTGCACCATTCACAGTGAAATCATATGAAAATAATTAATATGTAATCATATGAAAAACAGGCATAAAGAATTTATTTTTTCTACCCATTGATTCAGGTACTTTTCTCATCATTTTGTTAACCCCTGGCTGACCTGGAAGAAGTTTTAGCTATAACCATAACACAGTGTGTAGTTTTTTATGTACAAACTACACTGTGTTRTGGTTATAGCTAAACTGTCATGACTGGTCTGTCCTTGGGATTTCTGTTTTACTTCTTGCTCAGTTTAAGGCAATGGAGATGAGGGAGCTCTCCCTAACTGTTCTCCATTTCCCTTCATGCAGGGGGGGTGTTCGCTGCAGAATCTGGAATGCAATCCTGAACCACCGACAAACATCCRGCAAGACCTTAGTGCAGGTCAATGCTTTGGAGGAACACAAAAAGGGAATAAGCAAATGAAATACATTCCCAGCACTTAAACTGTTAGGTGTATATATTTATATGTACAGTGGCCTTGCAGGTTTTGCACAGTTATGTAGCTTGTTTGACCATCAGTGTAATGCACAGTGAACAGTAACAGCTTTTAAGTCAGTGTCAATGCAGGTAAGTTATTTATGGCAAGACTAAAGCATACAATGCCTGTCGATGTAATACAAAACATTAGCAGAGAAAAAAACCACCTGAATTGGCTTCAGCACTGTGAAAACTGTGAACTTAAAATGTGTTACTTCTGCTGGCTGATGGTTTGAGCAGGGAGGGGATATGCTAGAGCATGTCACCTCGTTGTAGATGGATTTATACAGCTTTTTGTATTAAAGCTACTCTCACTGAACTACTGAGAAAAGCCTAGTGTGATGTTTTTAATTAGTGACTTTGCAGCAAAACCAGAGCACGTAAATTGTATTTTCGGTGGGGTTTCTGGGAAAGAGTTCATGAAACAAAACAGACCATTAGATAAAGGTTGGTAAAGTTTAATTTTTATTTTTCTTTTTACACTGTACTTAACACATACAGTGATCCAAAGAAAGTCAGTAAAGCAAATATATAGCACTTTAAATAAACCACTTTCTCACGACTTARCTTCTTCTGAAACATTCAGCACGTTTAAGAAATTCCATACTCAGATGGATTTCCTCTTTTCAAAGAGCTCTTAAATAAGCTTAAGAGTTGTTTATTATAGTTCCTGTAAATGCATTCACTTATTCATAAGAATAAGTTACACCAATAAAAAGGCCTTTAGCTGACAGACTTGTACTTTATCCACTGGTTTGGGCCACGCACTTCAAAGGGTGGCTCATTGAAGTAGATGTGGTGACCCAGTTCTTCCAGGGGAGGCTCTGGGTCAGTGGTAGCAAACTGAGCAGCTTCCTCAATCTCCTTCCTTACTGCCACATCAATTTCCTAAACCAGAAATGCATGCTTATTAGAAGACAGCTCATAAAAAGCATCATGATTTTGAATGTAAATGCTGTGATAAAGTATCAGTCAGAATCAGTTAAGAATGACTAGAAATATAAAATCAAAAACCTTCTAAAACTCCTTCCCTACTAAACGGCATCATTTTGGGTAGTACTGGTACCTTACTGACCAAGGAACACAACCCCACTGAGCCTAGAGGGCTCCTCAGGGTTAGAGACTTTCTCACTCCTTCACTAGGATTCTTCACATTCGCTCATTTCCCTTTCCAAGACTCACCCTCTTCCTGGGGAGTCAAGAAAGCCCAGGTCATTTTTATTTCTATCTATTAGCAAATTACACCTCCCAGCCTTACTTAGCACACAAAAGCAAAAGGCCTTTCCAGCAGAACACAACTTCAGGAGCTGGTCTGCAACAAAACTTCACCTTCACCTATAAAAGTTATGTTAAAGCAAACCTTAAAGAACTTTAAAGAAAAGCATGGCATACTGCCCAGTGATGTGCTTTCTGGAGATCATCAGTGTGTGACTGCTCAAGAGCTTCCTTACATAGCAACTAAAACCAACCTTTAGTTCTTCAACGCTAGCAAGGTTGTTGTTGACCATTCTGTCCTTCAGCAAAGTAATGGGATCACTTTTGCTTCTCACTTCTTGAATCTCTTCTCTAGTACGATAGCTAAGAACAAGACAGACAAAGACATGAACCCTGGAGCAGAGTGAGGTCTGGACACAACTCACTTCTAGAAAAAGAGTCCAAAGAATTGGCAGGGATGCAGTGACAACACAGAACATTCATCACCCAAAGGATGGCGCAGYAAGAGCCAGAGGCCTCCAGACAGAGATCTGTAAATACCAATTGAGCAGAAGTAGCTCCAGACTCAAGGAAAAGGAGAGCAAACCCAGCCTGAAMCAGTTATCCTGAAGGGCCTTATTTCCTCCTAACCCTTCCCCCCCTATGGAGGGGGCTGCATGACATGCACATGCTTCCAAGTCACTGCAAGTTTCCAATGAAGAGCTGGGATACACCTCTACTTCATGCAGACACATGCAGCTTGATCAGTCAGAGCAATGCCCAAATCTCTCCAGCACCTGGATGTTTGTATTTTTAGGATGTGTTCTACTTGTCTGGGCAGTCCAAACTGTTCCTGTAATTTGACCTTATGGGATTTTAATCTTTTTAAAACCCCAGAAAAGCATGATGCTATTCAGCCAAACCTTCATTAGGACACACTGTAAGCAGAATTCATTAATAGAGAGCCCAGAAGTTTAACTGACTTTGTGCTTGTTCTAAACCCACATCTTTTAATTCTGCATTAAAACAAGTGTGTTACTTGGCTACAGATTATCAGCTGAGCAACGAGATGAGTGAGCAGGCTGCTCATAGCAGTTTCATTGTAACCTCTAAATGCATCTGACATCTGATTTAAACACTGAATTTCACAGTTTAATCTCTTAGTACTTATTTTCAGTGAAAAGAAAGAAGGAAGAATGTGACAGTACCTTATTCCAGGGTCACTCATACTGTGGCCATGGTAACGATACGTCTGTAACTCCATCACAAGAGGACCCTTGAAATGAATAGAAATACTGAGTGTTGCCACCATGAGTGACCAACTTACAGCAGCAACTGTTTGCTTGAGCTGAATTGCGCCAGTGATCAATTATTTTTATTCAATAGGTTTTTCTCAGTTTAATTTACATAATATTAGCACTTATAGTTTCACACAGTAAAATGAAACCTAATTCTTTTAAAATGAAAGCATGTGCTGATATTGTAAGCATTTATTTTCATGTTCTCATTGAGCAGCTTTACAATTTCCTTCCTTCCACCATTACTCAAAATATTTCAAATTACCTCACAGAACCTTCATTACTTCAAGTATTGAAAATCTTCAAAACCAGTGTTACTATACTTGGGTGACAGACACTGACATTGACTCACAAAACCTTTATTTCACTTTCCATTTCTTGTAAATATAGAATGATTATTACCTTCCTTGATGCTTCCCCTAACTAAACACAGAGATCACAACTGCCTGACAGTCATAACACCTTTCTCAACAGAATGTAACTGTGGTAGAAATGGGGGAAAATGACAGTATAAATAATAAATGTTTGGTTAATACAAATTGAGGAACTACTTATGCAGCAATAGCTTGTAAGAATTCCACCCATAGAGAAGGAATGCCAATTACAGACTTACTTTTCCAGATCTGCAGTACTCAGCTGCAAACTTTACTGCTTCTCGGACACAGAGCACATCCATGCCATCCACCTGGTAATGAGAAACAACACAGTAAGGCAAAAAAATCCCAGCCTCCAAACTTCCAATCTTGGTATTTCCACAAGTGGAACAGAATTCAGCTTCAAGTAAATGTATGTAGAAATAAAAGAAATACTTATGTATGTGTTGTGTGCACACACATTCCCCCTCAAAAAAGCTGTACTCACCCTGAGACCTGGAATGAAGTATCCTCTTTTGTAGTAGTCAGTGCTGGCTGCAGCTCTTTCAACTGATGTTCCCATTCCATACCGATTGTTCTCACAGACAAAAATACAAGGCAACTTCCATAAGGCAGCCATGTTGTATGTTTCAAATATCTGGCCCTGAAAGAAAATTAAGTTACATCTCATCACGGAGCTCAGCCTTCAAGCATTAGGCTCTACTGAAAATCCTTCAGTTTCAGAGGTCTAGGATTGTAATACTAAAAGTGATCTGAAACCAGCCATTTGCTACAGGTCAGAAGGAATAAAAGAGAAGCTACATTATATAAGGTAATTTTCATCTCAACCAGTAGTTTACAGAAGTTAATTTTTAAGCCTGAATCAGTATCTGTGTTAGGGTACCACAAAACCTTCCACTTTAACTCAGATATTTCAGCAACAGTCATAAAAAATACTTGACAATTGATTTACCTGGCAGGATGCTGCTAYAGCAAAGTTAAGTTTGACTGCAGTCAGCCTTGATTGCTCAAATTCAGGGAAAACCCGAACTGAGATCTCCACCTCCAAAGTGCTTTGAAAGTGTGAAACTATCAGTGGCACACTCTAAATCACCAACTCCTKATCTGGCTTATTGTCTCAGCTGATAACATGAAGAGTCTGGCTGGAATATCAATAGTAACTGGCTCTGCCAGAATGCTCTGTTCTCTTCTCAGTCTTCAGAAACATGATTTACACATCTCTCCCTATCCAGCAGCACTGTCATCTTCACTGCCATCCTTCAGAGCTCTCCTTACAGCACACACAGTTCAGGRTGTCACACTTAGGTGAGCCGTGCACAACTGGAAAGAGGGTAAAGAGTAACTGGAAACCCCTCCTCCCAAGACTCGTGTACCATTCACATAATTAACCATCAGCCTCATTCACTCTGTGTTGCAGAACAGAAGGAGCCAAAAACCTTTCCCTCCACTACAGCTACAAGGGCCAAACTCAAAACAGGGGTGGGGAAGGACAGATGTTTACACAGGTCTAAAACATGATAAAACACTGCAGGCACATGGAACATTCCTGATTATAATATAAAGAGTACCTAGCAATTAACCTCTTAACTGTTCACCTGAATCACCCCTCTGAGGACTACACAGYTGTTGGAACACATCCCTGCTCAAACACCTAAGACAACTCAAATAAGAGGTGGCCATGTCCAAAATCTGCAACGTGCCTGGCCACCTCCATGGAGTTCATCAACACTGCCTGGGTTGCAGGTACACAGGGAGGGCAAAATGTGCTCTTCCACCCCTTGGGGTAAAGGCAGAGCTCACAGAGCACAGAAGGAAAATGGATTCCCCCCAGCCACACTGCTTTACCTGATTGGCTGCACCATCCCCATACAAGGCCACGCAGATTTCATTTTTAGCAAAGTATTTACAAGCCAGAGCAATCCCAGCTCCAAGAGGAACCTGCCACAGAGTACAGGACAAAACATTTTAGAACATTTAAAAGAGTTGAAGTTAGGCAGCCTGAGGTCTTTAAGGAGACATTTAGGCTGTCAGTGACCTGCCCAACAAACAAGCTGTTACRCACCCGCTTCCCTTTGTTACAAATGTTATTGCAGCCAAAATATAAACATGAACGGTATGCTCAATTTGAATTAGTTTTGCTACAGTTTACAAAATGGCGAGAACCAAAATAAGACATACCAGCCACAGAGCAATGGTATCTGCATACAAGCTCACACAGCACAAAAACTGAGAGGAAAYACTGAGAGGCAACAGGACATGAGCTAAATTGGCTTGTGCTTTAAAACAGAAGTAATGTATATACCTGAGCACCAACAATACCGTTGCCACCATAGAAGTTTTTGGTATACATATGCATTGAACCTCCTTTTCCCTTTGCACATCCTCCTTTTCGACCTGAAACATGAATAACAAGCAACTTCTGTTTTGGAGGAAAAATACTATACAAATGGAAACATCTAATTCAGTTTCTAAAGGTAATAATACTAAGACCATGATCTGTGTGGAGTTAGGACATGATGGCCTCTCTCATACAAGTTCACACTTAAACATCTCAGAAAAGAAATAAGGGGGGGAAGCGAACAATAACAAAAGGATAATTCTGGAAATATGGATGTGATTACGAAATTTCAAAACCAACCAAAAGTTTCAGCGTCCTACTATACAAAAGCACTTTCAGATAAATATGAGGTGTTTTTTTATAGACAACAAGGTCCCATATAATAATCTGCAAGAAGTATATTGTTACTTTYGGTTTCTGCAAGAAAAGTAAGAATAATGTTCCAAATTAGTTGCAATAATTTAGACTTGTCTTCCTTTTGACAATAACTACATGTAAAAATTACCAACAGGACACTAAAAAAACCCCAACCACTACCAGCTCCCCATTCCACCCCAATATAAACATCAGCCACCCAGCCCGGCTTTATTCAAGGTGTAGTTTCAAGATAACAAGTGATCCATGAGGCATTACAACAAACTCCATTTAAATGAGCCATCTAAGAACACAGAATTTCTCATCAGCCCATTATTCTGCTCCCTATTCTTATCTGTCTTGTTACCATCTACAGAAGATTGTATTTTATTTCTAATAAGCACAGCTTGTCTGGTTGGTTTTCTTACATTAGCCTTCRTGTTTATTTTAGAAGTGAGTCTCTTTCTGAAATTTGTACTTCTCCTTCTTACTTTATAGTGGATCATTTTTATTATTGATATTTCTCATGCTTTTCCTATGTTTAAGAATTGGTTAATTGGTTTTGTGGGAGCTGTTACAAATTTTGCCAGCTAGGACCAAAGAAAAAAAAGTCTAATTTTAAGAAAAATAGTTATATGARTAAGTGCAATTTACCTTTATCAAGCTCCCTCCACTTTTTGTACACTCCCTTCTTGTATTTTAGAATGTATTTCAGAATTCCTGATTAACCAGTGTTACTTTTTGCTACATTTTCTACTTTTCTTAGAACACAAACTCATTTCTCATGTAAATGTCAATTCTCCTGAAAAGTTTTTCTAAAGCTTGYTTCCTATAGGATCTTATCTACTGGTTTTATTTTGGGTGACTCTGCTTCTTTCTCCTTCAAAATTTTTTAATTCTTTGTTAATTTCATTGTAACTCATGCTGTCTTTTAGTTTGGCATTTGTAGTCAAGATCCTTCTTTGCAAGAATGGGCTCCAGCAGCAGTTCTAAGAACTTTCCCCAAGTGTCATTTTCTGGAATAACAGTCTCTTTACCACAGCCGCTCCCTCCCAACTGAAAGAGGCCCAGTAAAGTCAAGTATAACATTGAAGAAAATTAYGTGTCATGAAATGTACAAAAATCCCACTACATTATGACTCATATTTGTAGTTTCAGGACCCATAATTGACTTCAGTCATGACAATCTTCCCATTTACTTTCTGACTTACCAGTATCCAGTGACACCTGGCAAATCAGTCACCACTGGATTCTGGGCTTTTGTGCACGTTACAGATATGCATTCTTAGCACACACAATTCTTAGTTAACAAAATCATACCACTTGTCTAACCCCCAAACAGGCTTTCCTATACYAACATTTCAAGCATGAAGATTCTCAGATCAAGTCTTTATTATACCAGTGATGCATAAAGGCCTTCAGGCTCCTTGCATCTGTTCACAGATCTCATAAGAGTTCATCAGGCTGATCCTCTCTTCCCTGCTCCATCCTCAACCCTCCTGTGGACAGCCATCTCTCCTTTCTGCAAAATCTCTGTCTTAATTATCACTTAATATTCTTGTTACAGTCAAATTTTCTCAAATAATTCAGTTTATCATTACAGGCAAAGTTTCAAAGGTTACCAGTCTTCCTATGACTTCATCAGCATAATTCTGAAAATCCAGGTCTGTCTCCTAGGGAGGATAATGCCCTGTCCCACTGAGAGCAGATGCCTACTATCAGCAAGTTCAAACCTGCTACAGCACAAAAAATATAGCATATAGTATCCAGAAAAATCTTACGCATTTTTTCTTTAGAAGTACCAGGACTTAAATATTCCTTACTTGCTAATTTTCACAGTAAAAATCAGTGATTCATAAAACTGAAACAACTGATCCATTCTGCCATGTCCCTAAACTGCTTCTGAAGGCCCAGTATACTTTGTGCATTGACATCACTTTGAATTTGGGAGAAGAATTCTGGCACCAGCACAGCAGATGTGACCTCACTGTGCTGAGCACAAACCTGTAAGTTCTGCGAGAATCTCCCGGACAGGCACTCCCCGGGTGTAGGTGAAGCCGTGGGCTCTGTACGCCGTTATCACATGGTCTGTGGGCTTTATGGCAGCCTCAATCCCCACACAGCAAGCCTCCTGTTACACAGGACAGGCAAGGTTAGCAAGGAACAAAAACACACAGTCAGCACTGTGGCACACTGCTGATCCCACACACACTAAATACTGGCAGGTCACAGGAAGAGCACAGATASAGGAGACTGACCTAAATCCCAAGGGTTGGTAACAGGCCTGGAGCTACAACAGCCTTGGGCTCTAAATTCCAACCTGACTGACTAGCAAAGGCACATGGGAGAAGAACCAGAATCTGCAAATATCTGAAGAATTTCCTCCCCCAAT
>JACDOX010000011.1:6048937-6078117 GCA_014549065.1 Cardinalis cardinalis | reverse complement strand
AGGCTACTAGTAGGGCTAGCCCTGTGCCTGCTTTGCAGGCAGAGAATGTTAGCATGACGATAGGTTCTCCTGGCTGTTGCTTTTTAGTGAGCACATGATCCATGAGATACAGAAACAAAAGCCATCAATGAAACTTGAGGAGGAAAATGCAGGCCTTCAAATGTGCTCATTCTTCATTCAGCTGATCTTCAGCTGCACTGTGCCCTTCCCTGTCTTAGTGTCTCTCCTCGTCCCTCCTCTCCTTCTCTCACAATGCACACAAATAAACCAGTTCTACATTCTCCACTYTATTAAAATCCCTACATTAAATAAGGTAAGACAATATAAAACCTCCTCCTGGCCAAGAGTTCTTACCTGACCATCATATAAGTGGCAGAAGCCACGAATGATCTTCTGCTTGTAGAGCTGGTCAGACTTGAGCTCCATGCGGCGGATGGTCTGCATGGTCTTGTAGTACTGGAGCCCCTCCTCCCGAGTCATCACCGCCGTGGTGCCCGGCCCTTCCTCCAGCCGATGGAGGTCACATTGCTGCAAGTTAAACAAGTCATCGTTTCCTCAAAATCATTCATCCTATTTTACGAGTATTACTTAATTTTTTAATGATCTGCCATTTTCAAATWCAGAGTGTAATCCCTTCCAGAAAAGAAAGCCAACAAAATCTAAACTCATAGGTCAGGACAACTGTGCACTGTTTCAAAATTCAGGGAAATAAAACCCTTCCTTTTAATAAAGACRGATTTCTACTCAGAAAATAAAGCTTCATTATTCCTAGAAGCAGAAGGTGAACTAAAGTCCTCCGAAAATATGGCAAAAAACACATTTCCATGGCTGTTGCACACCAAATACTAGTTAAGAGCTACAGAGGCTTAGTGAAAAGATAAGAAAGATCAAGAGTTTCCTCTCTTAAACAGTTTGTAAGATCTGGCCCCAAGACTGGCCATCACCTCTGCTACCTCTGTGATAAATAAACAGTAAGTTCAGTGGAAGAGACTAAACAAATTACTCTGTCAGTGCAGATTAAATGGCCAAAATACTTTTATATAGGTTAAAGACAGTTTCTAGCAAATCAAAAGTCACTCCAGAGCAACTCCACTGACACCTAGATGAAGTGGATATAATTCCTGGGCACACTACTCAAGACAACTCTGCTTCCAAGTTCACACAACAACAGAAACTGTGGAGTCTTGTTATCAACACAGGATCAAATATTAAACCTAGTATCTACTCAAAAAAGAATTTTCATATAAACATATATTCCTTCCCTTTCACCTGAAACAATTTTCATACTTCACAGGCACAGCCAAACAGGGAGAGGGTGGAAAACAACACAAATTATTTCTTTCAGATTTTCCTTCATCAATTCCTGAATGAAACAYCAGTCCAGAAGCTACTGCCAATAGAAACATCACTTTTTCCTAAGACTCAGCCAGAGTGGAAAGCTGACAGAATATAACACACATTTTCTGAGCAGCACCAAGTCAAACATTGAAAGGATGCCATATTTTTTCCTCAAAAACCCACACAGACTTCAACCAGGTGCATCTTTGGGATAGACTACAAACACCTAGTTGCTTGAAAAGCATTAAGGAAACAACAGAACAGAACAGGAAAGGTTCTTTAGCTCCTTTCTAACTCTGTTCTCACAGCTGCATTGTAATATAACAGCTGCAAAAAATCACAACTTCACATTCTTAAGAAACAAGTAACATTACCACACACTGCCAACACAGTACTTCCAGCTGCACTTGGTAATCAGGTCAGATAGTGAGGGGTTTGGTTCTGGAAATTCAAACCATATTTTCTAACTGAAAGARATCTGGGGACCAGTCCATCAGGTTAAGATCTCTAACAAATGCTTACAAAGAATGCCAGTATTAAGTGCTCTTCTTCACCTTAATCTCAAACGTAGCTTCACTTGCGAAGTCTCCGTAGTTTCGTGATGCTACCATCACTCGAGAGGCCTTAAAAAAAGACAAAACAAAAGCATGAGCAAAATTTAAATGTAATTATCAAGTAAAAGTATGTGACTTTTCAAGTAATTTCTAAGAGTATTCAAGTAATTTCTAAGAGTACTTCCAACTGAAATAACTTATAAATAAGACACAGCAGTAGCATATCCCATAAGACCTGGGAACTTTTATTCTGTATGCCAAAGTCCTTTAAAACCCATGATTTAAAACTAAGATTAGAAAAAAGAGAATTTAAACTGGTAATACCCTCGATTATCTAAAATAAACCCAGTAAGTTTCAAAACTTTTGACAATGAAGAGCATCAAAACCACAAAAATAATTGTTTATCCCTTCACATGCCAGGCTGACAATATAAGGAGAGACAGCCAATGCAGACTTTGATTGCTGACTCTCTGCGCTGACTGGAATTTTGACTAGATAGAACAAAAAAAAAAAATCCAAAACCAACCAAACAAAAGGAATCCAGCAGACATCTGAAATATAAACTACTCTCACTTTYTCTTTTTAATAGGAAAAGAAATTGGGGGAATTCAGAGCCATAACAATGGAGAGAGAGAGAGAATCATTTCAGTAACAGCATGGCCACTACTGTGGCCACTCTAAAAATGTGCAAACACAGAAGGTGCCTGAGGATACAAGAAACACAGAACAACAGAAAGGGTGGCATGGTAGGKGAGAGATAGGAAAGATGTTTAAAAATACATTACTGGTCCCTCTTAAAGAAGGAACACAGGGTATTGACCAGTGAATGGTGGTGATTTTAGATGACCAGCAAGTGTCACTGCAGCATCAGACAGGATGGGCCCGTGTCCATGCATGCTCTGTGGCTATAGTGTAAGGAACACTACATCTTTAGTGGCAAGACTGTACTGCTAATTAAGTTACACAAAAACTTCAGCAGCTCCTTCAGCCAGGGAATCCACATACATTTAGCTGAAGGTAGATTCCACCAAAATTTTGAGAATGTTCAGGTCACCATCTCCAAAAAGTTCTGACTGACACACGTGAAGCTTGTGAGAAAATTCTCAACCCATCCTTGTTACCTCCTCTGTTGCATATCGATCAGATTTATCAGTAACACTGCCCCCATTCACCCTGCCCTGTTATCAGATTAAATATTTAGAAGTTTTAATTTAAACCCAGTTGCTACACTACTTACTACAATGCATCAGTATTATAAGTGAAGAAAAGCTGTTTTACTTCTAGAGATGGAAGTAAATCCACAGTTTGGATTCAGAGTATCACAGAATGGCCACAGTTGGGAAGGATCTCTTTAGCCCACCTGATTAAACTCCCTGCCCTGAACAGGACATAAAAGCACACTGAGGAGTCTGGACAAAAGCCCTGATTTGTGGGCAGTACACCTATCAAAAGTACACCTTGACAAGACTGACTGAGGCCTTACCTCGCTAAYGGCTCCCTAGGTTAGCAGCGTTTGGAAGAAAAAAAATGAAGAGTAAGTAGCTGTATCAAATAATGAGGGGAGGAGAAGTCAGCAAATTATTATCCAGCTAGAACAGAACACTGCTAGTGGTAGTTTCTATGCATGGAAATCCATCTGTACACTCTGGAAAATGCTCAAAGTATATATGAGACACTGCTTTATGGTTTAAGTCTACCTCTATTTATTTGGTAATTTATGCCTTCACTACAGAGGCACAGAAACAATTCAAGATAAATATTTACATATTTGGTAAGCAGTTATTGAAATATCTGAACCAGATTTACTTTGGCATTCCAGGAGAACACAGATCAGGCCAAGTGCCTGTAGTAAGGGACAAATTTTAGGCACCCATATTTGCAGAATTTAATCTAAAGATTCTATTTGTGAAGTAGGAAATACTCCTAGACATGCAGCCCAAAGACAGACAGCGAGAGCTTCCAGTAAATTTTATTCCCTGTGTTTTTCTGACAGATCCAGTTATCCACAAGCAGTGAATGCCTGGGTGAGAGAGCTGCCTCAGAACAGGGGAGCAGCAACACATCTGCTCTCCATGGCAAAAAGGCAMCTGATTTCCTGTTACCTAAAAGTACCTTTTAACTCTGGCCTTGCTAACARATTTTTTTCAGCAGGGTTAGTTTTTCCTCATGGCCACAGTCATTRCAATGGAATAAGCAGCAGGAAGTGGTAAAAGCACGATTTTTCACACAACAAAAATAAAATACAACAAATGACTCACACTAATAACAAAAAAATAACAAAATTTGAAACAAAATTCATGCAGAGGTTGAAAAGGGCTGTTGGCTGAGCAAAGGGAGATCAAGCAGTTCAGTCAGACGCTGAACTCCATTCGGGCCGAGCAGACCCCTCAGAGGGACCTGACCTGTGCAGTCCAAGTGTGTAGGAACAAGACTGATCAAAGCCCTGCGCCATCAAGGGCTTAAAAGGCGATCTCCTACACGCGACGACCATTTTACTGTCACTTGGGATCGTCAGGCAGAGAGGGGGGATGAAAAAACAAGGTGGTTTTTTTTTCTAATTTAATTTTTCATCAGTTTTTCTCCTCTGCCGCCGGAGCCACGTTCCCGGGCAGCTCCCGCCGTCCCTCCCGGAGCTGCGCCCCGCGCGCCCCTCCTACCCCGCACCACTCCCGGCCGGGCCGGCACCGGCCGCGCTCGGCGGCCGCACTCACCGTCCTCCCGGCGGCCGCCGGGCCCTGCAGCAATCGGGAGAGCGCGGCCAGCAGCATCTTGCGCATGGAGCGGGAATGGAAGGCAGCGCCTGCCGCGGGGCCCGTCCGCGGCTCTCCTCCAGCCGCCGCCGCCGCCTCGGCCGCGACCGCCGCCTGTCCTGCGTCCCCGCGCCCTGCGCATGCGCGGGCCTGCGCTGCGGGGACCCGGGCAACGCCCCCTGCTGGGCGCCGGAGCCGAAATGTCATTAAAGGTCATTAAAGGTCATCGATGAGGSAGGGCTCGGATTGCCCCTCACAACTGCGCGCGGGCCCTGCGCCCCTTGCGCGGCCCAGGCGATAGGAAGAGTTTTGGATCTTCGGAGGAGTTTCTTCTCAGAAGAGGCGTGTTTCCTCTCAGAATTCTGAGCGGAATTTATTTACAGAAGCGCGGTTAGGCACTGGAATGGGCTGCCCAGGGGGCTGGAGGAGTCAYCGTCCCTGGAGGAGTTTAAGGAAAAAGCAGACGTGTAACTCAGTGCCGTGGTCCGGCTGACGTGGTGGGGTCGGGCCATGGGCTGGGCTCGATGGTATCAGAGGTCTTTAACAGCCTCATTGATTCTGTGCTCAGCTTTGAGTGCTTAATGTGCTGAGAGCTGCTCTGTGTGAGCGCATTCCCTGGTTTTTAAATGGACAAAGTGTTGAAATGTTTTCCCTTTAACGTCACAGGCATCCTTCCCTTGGGAAATACACAGCGAAGTTAAATCGTAACTCAATGCTGCAGAGTCCTCCCACCGTGTGACGCCTGCTGATCTCTCCAGCCAACCTCGTTTCTCCTGCCGCTGGCTCCAGGGCTCACGAGGGTGGACAGCGGGACACGAGACAGACACAGGTGATGGGCTGTGCACTGCTCCCCTGTTCCTCACCAAAAAATCCCAGAAAGTAAATCCTGGGGTTTTCACCTGCTGGCAGCACAAGTGCTTTTGTCTGAGTCCTGCAGGTTGCACAAAGCTCTAGTGATTAATGTTTAAGACATAGTTTCTAGTGAAAATGTGCCTCTCAAACTACACCTCACCTCCATCAGAAAGGACTGAAGATGCCATCTGTTTCCAATACAGCCTCATCTGGATCCCCACTGTACTGTTCACCTTTTTCCTTGGCTTCYCCCCGTTCCATTAATAAGGACACTCGAAGCTAATGTGATTTTTCCCTTGCTTTGTCTGTAGCACAGAGTAGGAAGCGAGGTAGCMATCTCTCATCTCATAAAGATGTTGTGAAGAAGCCTGACTTTTCATGTATTTGGTTAGTTCTTGCTCAGAAAAACAAAACCAGGCTTGATATCGGCTTGCTGGGGGACTGAGAATCAACCTTTCTTCAGCTTCAAGTGCTGGTGGACAGTGCAGGGCAGTGCTCATCTTCCTACCTTTGTGCTGCTGCTCTGCAAGTTCCTTGACTTATGCTTTGCCTTTAGATAAGCTGGGATGTRTAAAAGAAGCAGAATAATACTACTGGTTTTCACATCTAAAAAAAAAGTCTGAAAATAGTATCACTTTTGCAATCATGAAATCCATCTGGGAGTAGCTGGATAGTGCTGTTTCCAGTGTCCCAAGGGATAAAGCAGTTCTTGCTGACACGTTGRTAAAGGCAAGTCTCTACAGGAGCCTCTTGTGGAATCTTTATTGGCATGTAACGTGTTGGAAATTTTAATTTTGCAAGTCAGTTCTACACCACTAAGCAGATTTAGGCTCCCTTCATGAAGCAACAACATCAGCAACAACAGCTGACCTCCAGGAAAATAAAGGGCAAAATTAAGATATTGATCAGTTGTTTCAAAAGGCATTTTTCCTTAGGGTGCCTTTAGTCTGTAGCACTTCACTGCATGGAAGGCAAGTACTGACTCTGCWGGAGTCAGTCTCCAGCAGCCTTGCTGGAGATGTTCTGCAGGCAGGGAGTGGCTCTGCTGCTAAGGACAGCATTATCCTGAAGGACTGTGTGTGATTTTCCTTGGGGCTTCCAAGGCGCTGTGACACCCCCAGAGGTACCAGGACACTTCTGAATAGTGTAGCCATCTGTCTGGAAACGTGCAACCTGCATTTTTATCAGTCAGCCTGCACATTCCTGGAGAGATTGCTGAAGGATTCATGCACATCCATGGTGTTCATGCACACACCAGATACRTCTGAGAGGCTCATGAAGCAGGTGTAGGACTGTCCTGCCCAACTCAGGTTTATAGCAAGGCCAAGGGGCACCKGGGCTGGGCTGCTCATGGGAGGATGCTGAGGCTGTCAGAATTTCCTGGTGTGCATGGCAAGACAAGGATTCACCTCCTGCTTTTAATAGTTTTCATATTCTCCAAATGAGGTTCATCAAAAGAATGAAGTGCACTGGCATCGGTATGTGAGACAGGAAGCCTCTGGTAAACCCACACGCCAACTTCACCAAGCAACAGTATTGAAATATGAAATAAAGGTTTCAAGAGATCACTGAACAATTGTTAACTGGACAATTGCTCCTGCTCAAAGGAAAATTATTATTATTATTATTATTATTATTATTATTATTATTATTATTATTACTACAAAATAATCCAGTCAAGATAATTTCAAGTTCAGTGTCGTTACCTCTTCCTTCTCCCAATGAAAGAAAAAAAGAGCAATTTTTATAGTTACACAATTATAGACTGTTGTTATCAACACTTCCAATAGTCATTTGGATAAAATTGGAAAGAGTMATTTGGATAAAAAATGAGACAATTTTGTCCTCCCTGGAAATACAGCAAAGCATTGATTTATATCACCTCTGCCAATTTTTTACTTTTCATGGTATTTTATTGATATTAATTTATTTTCTTTATTAAAAGCTCTTAAAGCATCCTGAAATTATTAAATTGTCCTACAGAAAACTAATGCAGAAAGCTAATTCATGAATGAGGTAAACATGAAGAGGAAAACAAAATAAAATCATAACCAGAGAACGACACTAGAAAATAATTTAATGAAAGATGATTATGTAAGATTTCATAATGGAGTACCTTGCCATGTGTGACTTTAGTATTACATCAAGGGTGTGTTGTGTGGCAGTTGGCCAAAATTCATCGTGTTCTATTGTTCTGGGTGTGATCCTAAAATGTTATTTTTCGGGTTGCAGCTGCTGTTACAAATGTCTGCCGTTGGGTTGAAAGCAGAGGGGAGCATCCAGGACTCTCCCCAGCTCACTGTCTGCATCCAGGTGAAAGCAATCCCCACCTCATTCCAGGAGCCAGAAGTTTGCTGCATGATTTTTCTTGCTCCTGTGCCACCATAGAGAGCAGAACCCAGAGAGCAGAACTCTATGTCAGCAGGCAGCCAGGGTGGCTGCCAGGGGACAGCTGGTGGCCACATTGCTTCAGCCTCATTTCCTCCGTGGGAGGATCCACGCTGGGACAYGCTTCCCCAGGTCCCCTGGGTGGCACCATATGGTGGCCCCTTAAATTGTAATCTCTGTTCTTAATGTTCATTTAATTCAAAATGCTTGAAATAAACTGTGGCCTGGTAGCAGCCCTTCTGAGTGGCATTGGAATGGCAGTACAGGGGGACTCTGCTGTGTGCTCGGTGGTGTGACAATCTCTGTGGTGGATGGTGAGCTGGCTCCGTTCATTTTGGAGGACAGGCTGRGGAGGATGGTGGCATTGTCTTATCTGTGCTGGTCACAAAGCAGCCTCCAGGGCCCTGCTCTGACTTCTTCCTGGTGGGAAGCAGTCAATTAACTGAATTAACTCTGAGTGAGAGCACACAAGTGGATGAACATATTCAGATGTGAATGCAAGGGACCAGATCCTGGGACTGGGCTGAAGAAATTAAGTTATCAAACAGAACAGATGTAGTCTTAGTTCCTTTTCCATATTTAAAATCTAAACCACCAGCTTCACTCCAGATGCATCCTCCCATTCTAAATATTGATAAATAGACCATACTCTGTTTTAAACTGGTCAGCAGGAACAATTTTTTCTCTCATTATTCTTTGTTTTGTGTTTCCATTTATTTATCTTCTCCCATTTTTCTTCCTGTCCTCCCTACTCTCATTCAATTTTCTTATCCAAGCATTTTTTTATCAGTATTCCTCTCTTCCTTTTCTCAGGTCCGTATTGCTTCTCTGCATTTCTCACTGAAAATGTCTGTATTTTCATCTATGTCTCCCATCCCTTCTGTCTACTTCCCATTCAGTTCTAGTAGTTTTGGCTTTAGACAGCAACATAGATGGGGGAATCAGAACACTGAATTGTACTGTCAAAATCCTTCAGATGATTTGTTTTCTTTGGRGTCACTGGAGTTTGGAAGAGAGGCAGTTTTCTAGAATCTTCCAGATGTTTTGCTTCTATTAGGGATAAAAAATGGATTAAGAAATTGTATTTTCTGTTCTTCATTCTGATTGCTTGTCAGCATTATTATTTGGGAAACACCAACATCTTGAAGGAGAAGGATAATAATGAATTTATGATTAATTTTTCATGCTCGAATTTTTTATCCTTTTATGCCTCTGTGCTTCTCATTATGTTAACTTTCTTGGCRTTTTAGGCCCAGGAACAATTAGTATTATAACATACAGAGAAGCATTGCTGCAGAAAAGGTTCTACCCATTTACATGCTAAAGTCCATGGGAAAAGAGATGTTATTTTACTCTTCTGTGTATGCCCAGCTACCACAGAGTTATTTTAATGTAACATTGATCAGCTTGAAAACTGTGAGCAAAAGAAACCAGACATRTTTTCTGTTGTTGCTGGATCTCACTGAATGTTTGGGCTCAGTTCAGTCCTTCTGCATTTTGATATTTTCATGTATATCTTTCAGGTATATACAACTGTATAGTTTTATTCAAAATTGAGATCTTAGGCTTTGTGTCTGGAAGGCTCAGGCAAATGCTTTAAACAAACATTTGTGAAACCCAAATTCGTGGAAAGCTTTGTAAAGAAACCAACTGTTTCTACTTAATCTTTTTTACACAGGCATCCTMCTTCTGATGTGTTGCATTTCCAGCACCTTAGAGATAACATTTCTGCTGATAAAGTTCTATGTAACACCCTYCTTTTCACAGTGCCAGAATATTTTTGAACAACATTCACTTAACACCCAACTCAGTGCAAATTCCTTTCTGCAGGATTTTTGTCAGCTCCATTGCTCACTGCCTGTCTTTTCTTTCTTGGGTTCTGCTCTCTGCTGCTAGCTGTAAACCACTGATTTACATCCTGTCTTTCAGACCACAATTTTACAAATAACTGAGTTCTGATCCTCTGCCCCTCCCAGGTTTATGTCTCTCTGGAGGTAAATGGGAGATTCTGTGCTTCCGTATTTGTCCTAAAAATACAAGTGACTAGAACAGGCACAGTTTGTCAGAATGGTGTTACCAGCAGAATCATAGATAACAATTCTTTGATTGTGCCCTTGTTGGTGTTTTAGAGGATGGAATGAGAGCTGTGTGCAGAGGTGCCGTGAGGCGGCAGTGTAGCCCAGGGATGGAAGTGCATCCGCGCTTTGCTCCCGGCCTGGAAGTGCCTCTGCGCTTTCCCCTGCAGTCAGTASCAAACCATTTCAGCAGGGAGCCACTGGAGGCTGCCTCGTTACTTGGAAAAGTTATGTTAGGATAACATTAAGGGAACAAACTGAAAATAAACTGGTTACTCYAGAATGGGTGTGACCACTTGGTATTGCTTCCCCAGTCGTGTCTGTGGTGTTTATTTCCTTTATCTGAGCACAAGGAAGGGGATGTCTTAGTATCTGATCTGTTGCTATTGCCCTCAGTACCCTTGCTCCCTCAGGGGAAGGAATGCCTAGTTTAGATTTGTCCTTTAATAATTTCAATGTTTATCTGGTTTGAATGAAGCTCATACATCTGAGTGCAATCAAATCTACACCACCCTCCTCCCTGCACCAGAGAGATGCAGCAGCAYTGGTTGCAGAGTTTTTTTAACCTCTGCAAAATCCAAGCCAGTATTACGGTGTACAGAAAGGGTCCTGTGCCATAAAACTCCCACCCTGAGGGATGTGTCATGGCCATTCTATACCAAACTCTTACAATTTAAAGCCATTTTGCACTAAACTGCATTAATTCTGACAGCCCTTACTTAGTGGATGGTGATTCACCCCTGCCTTCCTCTAGTTTGGGATGACATGATGCTGCTTGCTTTAGCATGTGTGCATCTGGATCCATGTGCAGAAACCCTGCAAATAATTATAGGAGAGAACACTTATGAAAGCAAATCAATCAAATTACAGAATTGAGGACAYTCTTTAATTTGGCTTCCTAAGCTTTGATACTAAAATATCCTGTTACCCCTTTGTGGAGGACTGTGGAATAAGATTTATCTCTCTAATCTCACACTTTCAGAAATTCTTTTCTTCTATATGATTAAAGGTGTTCAAAATTATCTTTAATTGTGCAGCTAAGACTGCTCTAAATGCATTCAAATAGAATGGGGAATAGACTTTTTAAAAAAAAAAACAAACTTCAGAGAGGTGAAGAGTTGTCCCCTCAGCTTGACAATCTTCCATCCAGGTTTTTTCTTTTCTTGAGGAAGGTTGAAAAATATTTAAATGTAAAGATTTGTTAAGGAAACACAGACCAAACTGCTGAATCTTTTCTGGTAATCTGCATGAGTAGAATTATTATTATTATTATTATTATTATTATTATTATTATTATTATTATTATTATTATTATTATTATGTTCCTAGGTTTTAAAATTAAGTGCTGCTTTGTTAGAGCTCAATTCACTGTCACCTGGTCCTGAGCATTACAGGGCAATGGTTACTGGCTACAGTTTTTTCTAAATGTTATTCTCTTGGTATTAAATACGCTCTTCCACGCAATTTTGTCCTAAAAATTCGGAATATTTTAACCGTATTATTCCTTTAGATTCAGATATTAGATTTTTCTTGCTTTGCTGTCAGACAGGCAAGTCCTGAACAAGACGCCAAAGGTAGCACTGGCCYAAAACCTCTCCGTAGTTTTGGGGAGGCTGAGCTGGCGAAGCAAAATTTGGAGCTGTGTCCTGGGCCAGGAAGGAGTGGGGAGAGCTGTAAAACTGAGGAGAGCTGTGTGGAGCTGGGTTTGTGCTGCTGAGGCCTGGGTGGAGATGGGGAGCACAGACACCATGACTCCCTGAGCAGTGCTGCCCCAAGGACCTCTCTGGCAGCAGAAGCAACCAGCAGGACTTTCCAGGCATCTTTCCAGGCAAAGTAAGCAGTAGGGCCATCATAATTTTAAAAAATAAAAAATAAAAATAATAATAAAAAAATCAAGTCTGTTAGGTGTTCAAGGCAAACCCCAGCTTTGCCCGTGGTTCTAGCTGACCCTGCACAAAGATTGTTTTTATTCCAGTTGTCTATCTCCTTGATGTGTTTATCTTGCTTGCAAAACCTGGGAGTCTTTACTCTGGGCCAAGGTGTGCTGCAAACATAGATGTGCTTGCAAAAATATTTGCAGAAGAGTAATTCACTGTGAAGCCACAGGAGATGGAGGAAGAGGGGAATGTCTCTCCAGAAAGCAGCTGGGGGAGGCTAGGAAAGATGGTCTGTCTGTCTACCATCTTGATGAGAAAAAGATTTATCATCCCGCTTTTCAGATCACTGATCTTCTCCCGACTCAATCAAAATCAGAAGTTTCCTATTGTTTCTGTATGTTTACAGTCAACCCCACTGTGTATTAGCTTTCAAATATATCAATATGTGCATATTTGCAGTCAAAAATATGAGCCTATAATACTTAGAAAGAAAACAGAAAAATCATTAAAATATCTGAAGATTGTGTATCCTATGTTCAGAATTTGGAAGCATTATTAACTTCAGCTGCACTGAAACAATGAATAAGTATGAGGGAAGGTTCATGTTTGGAACTATTTTTAAGTGTTCATTAATTTTACAGTCTCTGCCAAATAAGGCAGAATTTATTTACTTTTGTCTGACTAATTTCAACTGCTTTAGAGTCCCATGAACTTCATACAAYAATTATGACTTGGATCTTTTTTCTCTGTGATACCACCTCCCTTTGCTCTCTTTTAGTCATCTCTCTCCTGTTTCATATGACARGCAGTGTTTTCCCAATCCCTCACCAACTAGAATCCAGTATTCTCTAGCTGGTGCCATATAATGCCATTAACAGCAAATTTTCTTTTCCATTACAAACCTCAAGAGTCAAAACTCAAATTATGTTTTTGGGATGTTTCCTATTGTTTTTGTAGGTGGTTTTTTTTTTTATCCTCAAACAAATCTGATACATTGAGTCAACTATTTCAATGTAAATATTAGGCAATTAAAACAAACCAGTAAAATTCTGCTAGCCCATATACCTGAAGCAAGTACATTTTTCTGAGGAAGGGCACGGTGTAAGTTGGATGTAATGGGTACAGATAAGGAAAATTCATGGGCTATATTTTGTACTGCCATTTAACAGTAATTTTCAGCAAGATTCATAGCAATTTGTTTTAGTTTCCTGTGAAGTGGGTTCTCTTTTTGCATTAATTTTTCATTTTTTCAGTWGACACACAGACTGAGTACCTGGTTTCCACAAAGGCTTGAATAGACATTTTTAAGATTGCAGGATGGCTGGATAGATTTTGCTTGTTTTTTATATAWACCTTATATAGGTTCTTCTTCTTCAGAATTTAACTCCTAAAGGATTTTAAGCCCTTCTAATTGCAACATATAATGAGCTATTAAGATATTCAACTTGATCAATGCTTTAAAGAATCTGAAGATCTACRTTGGAAAAAAGAATTAGGTAAGCCCATTTCAGAACCATTATGACTGCACATCGATTTCCCGTACTACTGTTTATCCAGAGAGAATTTTTAGAGGGAAACTCAGTGATGGTAGTCATGGGACTTGTGAGGAATAGGCAGCCATGAAACCAAGGGATGCACAATATTAGAATATTATTTTTACCTTTTTTCTCTTGGACAGCAGAAGAAAAGGTCTGGAAAGATGGACAAACAGAATCGGTGAGAGAACATTTCTCAATGGCTGGAAAAGTATTTGAGACAAGTGACCCAGCTGGCTGACCCAAAGTGGTATGAATGTTGTAGATTTCCAAAGTGGATTTTTTTATAGCTCTTCTAGGAGAAGTTTAGTGGAAGGAACAGATCAGAAAATAGAAGCAAATGAAATTTGAGCCAGTGTGAGTTTTCCTGTTATTTTTCCAAACTTTTTTGAACACGTACATTCAGTCAGCGAAAGAACTCTCTCATTTGCCCTGCACATTTCTTTCCACTTCCTCCACAGCAGAGGAAAGGCCAGAGTTTGAAATATAAAATGGTGGTGCTTCAGGCAGCTCTATTCAACTGATTTTCTTTCTGTTTTACCTTAGTATGRTACTGATTTTAGTAATTAATTATGCACTCGGCCTACCCATAACTGAAATATTTATAAAGTCTTTTGGAGTCTGAAGCCTTTTGATAGCTATATGTTAAAGCATGTTCAAGAGCAAAAGTGGAAGGAAATGGAATAAAATACTTAACAAATTSCTTCTGGATTGACTTTTCCTGAACAGTAGATAGGAATAACTTCTTCATTTCTCCCAGTACATGTAGTTTGGACTCAGCCATGCTTCTGTTGCAGGTTGCCCATGCCAGCAAAYGATGTATCACTAGGAAGATGAAAACATTTTCAGGGAACAGTATGCCTTGGGTCAAACGAAATGYTTGACATTAAAGGTAGCATCTTGCCCTCATAAGGGTAATTAATTTTCTTGTTAATATATTAGAATTAATGTAAGTCCCACAATGACACTGAAATAAGCACTTGAGCTATTTTTACTGAGCACTTGAGCTATTGTAGTATTTTATATTTAAGAACTGATTGTATTTCTTTAAATAATAAAATATTGGCCCCATGAAAACCAGCATGAGACAATGAGGCTCACTGACACTTAGACCAGGGCTTCTTAACAGTACAGTGGGACAGATGCCAGTTCTGGGCACATCTGTGTCCATTTGTGCTGCTCTCTCAATTCCGATGGAATTATTGCTGGTCAAAGAAAGGGCCCAAGCATTTGCAATCACAGTAGAAGAAGTTTGAACCATCAGAGGCTGAGTAAAATCATCCCACAGGCTGCCAGCTGCTTTCTCTGATCTGGACTGTTACTCTGATACTGTTTCTTAGCAGACCTTATTTCTGCAAGGCTGTTATTCCTTCCATAGCTGGAAAACTGCTGTAACTGAGTGGAAGAGGAAAGATTCCTGTTAACCAGACTATCATTCRGCATTAGGAAAGTTGCAGTTAATTGTAACCCTTTGTAGCACCAGATCACCAATATTAGAATATAATGAATCTCAARGACCTCAACATGAGTTTCTGACAGTACTTCTATGCAGGCCATTGTTACAAGGACATTAATTCTGAAAAAAATCCTCTTTTTGCATGCAAAAGTTGCATTGTTATCTGTGGGATGTTTGTATGCAAAAAAAAGCTGTGGATCTGTCAGCCTGCCTTGAAGGCTTCTTGAAAAATATCTAGGCAGCCAGTTGATTAGGTTCTTAATGAAYTTGAACATTTAATGTTGTCAAACTGAAATTTGACATAATTAAAAGCAATTTTAAAAGTGACCATGCTTGTCTTGGAAAGCCATAATCGGATAGTAACATTGGTGCAAACAGCCCCATTGCAATTAAGGCCATAATGATGCTAGTTTGACCTGTTCTAGGAGAAATGAGTACCTGGGGAAGTAAAAGCAGCATAACCAAATCCATATATTTCAGAGAGTGGGGAGAAACTCAGATCTTAATGAAAATTGATTTTTTTTTAGATGTTCTTTCTTTTAGTGGTATCACATCTGTCCAATTTCATTCAGGGGAATGCTTTTGGACTTTTGCTGGTGGAAGTAAGTGGGTTTTGAAATTTTGAAATTTTATGCAGGTAATGCTGGCATGTCTTGATTTAGTTGTTCCTTCAAATGGAGATCCATTAAGAATAATTTAGAAAATCCATATTTTGAATAGATTTTTTAAAAATATCTTCTGTCATGGAAAAGCAGCATCATGCAGAGATAGTGTGCTAGAGTTATATCGAGTTGTCYACATGCCAGAAGAAATTCAGATGTGATAAAATGATTCTCTGTCTTGCTCGTTTGAGTTAGCCTAGGCATTTTTGCATAGCAGCTGTGCTTTATTTGTCTGTACAAGTGTGTGTACATAAAATAGTTCACAAACAGTATAAACCTCCCTCTAACAAATTAAGTTTGAAGGTGTCATTATGTTATTAATTAAATAATGATATCTTTCCAACTTTTGTAAACGAWTTTTCTCAAAGAAATATCCAATGCAGACAAAAACAGAAAAAGGAAGGAAGAACAGGGTCCCATCCAGAGCAGAAAGTAAGAGCAAAGGCACACGGAGAGCAGGTTTCTATTACATGTTAGTCTGGCAAAACAGAAAGGATGCCAGTATTAGAAACACCTACAAAATATTCCTCAAGAGAAACATGCACAAGAGATGCTGCACTGCCAGACAGCAGTGTACAGGGCATGAAATCAGAGAACACCTCCAAGGACAAAAGGTTAACAGTGATGACATGTTTTTTCATGGGGCTCATTCTGTGACCACAGCCATCTGCTGTGGACAGTGAAAGCCTGTGATTTCATSCAGAAGCTCATCCTAGAACTAAGATTTAAATGGGAGTAAATTACAAAATAAATTCAAAATAACTTATGGACAATAATTTAAGAATAGGGACAAAAGGCATGCAAATGAGATATCAGAATAATAAGGTCAAATGAAAGGATTCAGAGGTTTACCTGAAAAATGGGGGGGTCATCTCTCATAGTTTCATTTATAGGAGCTGAGACATGGAAGTGAGTCATGCTGTCTGAGATCATTATTTAGATTTCACAGGCACTGAAGAGAGGTAAAGAACCCTACAGAATTATAACCCATAAAATAAATGKACCTATGACTGTCTTTGAATATGTACTTATTCTGAAACAGTCACATATAGTTGAGAAGAATCACATGTAACAATGATCATGACAGGCAAGAAAGGCAGGTGTTAAATGTTAGTTTGTCCTATGTAGAATAAAACCAGCAAATATTAGAGGGACCTTCTCAACCACAAAAACAAATATCTCCAAAGCAATGCATGCCTGCAATGCATCTAGGATTAGATGTGAATTCAGAGCAAAGAAAGCTTAGCTGGGGGGAATCACAGAATTATGGAATCGTTTGGGTTTAAAGRGACCTTCAAGTTCATCTAGKTCCTAATCCTTGCCATGGGCAGGGAGCCTTCCARTAGACCAGGYTGCTCAAAGTCCATCCAACATGGCCTTGAGCACTTTCAAGGATGTAGCATTCACCATTTCTTTGGGCAACCTGTCCCARTGCTTCCCYACCCTCAGTTCATGGGTGCATTTGAACTCATTAAGAGTATCRGAGTATATTACATTTTTTGCTGTCAATTTCTTTTTCATTTAAGGAGAAACAGAAGCAGAAAAAAAATCCACAAATTTGGTGATACCAATCTTTAACCTCTTCTGACAGCTCCTGAAATCTCRTTTTCATTTCCTTTTCCATAGCTCCTATTAAACAAGCAAAACCCACAATAACTTTTCAACTGCACTCCAAATGGATTTAAGAGATTATTTTTCTTTGGTGTGGCCAGTGCTGAAATAATGCAGATACCTCTAGTGGATTTTTTTAATGCATACTAAAAAGGAGGGGAATTTTGCCATCTCTTCCTGCTCTGACCCTGCCAAATGCTAYACAGGCTGAAATTTGCACAGGAGTTTGGTTTAGTTTTTAGAAATCTTGTTTGTTCTTTATTATAATTAAAATAACTATAATATGGAAATCTTGTTCATTCTTTATTATAATTAAAAATATTACTGCAATTATCCTCCATATCCGACCCATAATGGAAAATAGATCGATGGAAGGCTGACCTAAGGTAATCTTGGTTCCCTGGACTTAAGTGCACTGTTTTTGAAACAGTCTCTTTTCCATGTAGCTCAGGGCAAGAGTCTATATTTATCTCTGACTTGTTGCTTTTATTTTGCACTTTGCAGTAGAGATATTCTTGAAGTACCTTTTACAACCCGTAGGTTTCCCTCTCCAAAATAAATACATTGGATCACTGTTATTCTGGTAACTCTCCTGTTTGGAATCTGGATCTGGCTCCTTACGCTTGTAATTTGTGAAATGAAATAAAGTAATTCCAGTCACAGATGGCCAGTAAGCAAGAGAGCAGGATATGTCTGGTTCTTGACTTTCCAATTTGATGAAGCTATGCTACCAGCATTTTTGTAACTGATGATTACACCATTTTAAAAAATCTTTACATTTACAGCCTCTGGTAGATAAGAAGTATAAAAGAAATCAGAGCAAAGTTTTCTACTTGCCAGTCAAACTGGGTTCAATCCTGCAAATACTTTTGCAGTAGTTAGGCTTYACATTCAGAAAAGCAGACCCCATTACAGGCCTGGTCATTTTGGCAAAACCAAGTGTAGGTCTGGTGAGTGCACAGTGGCAGGAAGGGAGAGAGGCAGGATGAAAGGAAATCCTAAWTTGTTCAGTCCCCTTCAGTGTGTAATTTACAAATTGGGTTGGAGGAAACTTTTCATGTGTCATATGGTCTAATTTGCAACAGGATTAATTTCTTTAACACATTTAAGAAGTCCTGTTCTATATGTGTGGATTGGCACAAGATAACTTATAACTTTCTTTAAGGAATTCCTGGCTTTTGGTGTTCTTACCTGAAAAAATAAGTTGTGTACAGTTGGAGAGCTCCCATCTAGTTATGATACAGTGTTCRCTTTCTGATGCACAGAAGAGCCTTTTGAACAGGGAACATCCTGTCTTTTGTAAGAGAAAATTCAGAAACTGGTACAGAATGGACTCAAGCATCATCTTGGATGACTGAGCAGAACTGTGGGAATATCTGGTATTTCGTAGCATGTTCAGACAAAGCTTTGAATCCAGATTTTTAAAGAAATGTGCAAAGCTAATGTCAAGTCTTGGAACTACTGTTATGTATTAGAAAAYTGTGTTAGCATTAGAAGATTGTTACTCTTGCAAATTTCATACTTTGGGGCAGTGACCTTGAAGTCTTGAGTGAGGTTTCATTCATTAAAGTGGAAATACAGGTAAGTATTGTGAAATGCTTACAACAATTCATGCTTGTATAAAATGGGAAGTAGTGTGAAGAATCAGGAAAATGATTTTATCTTTGTTTATAGTGTAGATACTGGAGTACTGTTCTGAAACTCTTTTGTAGAAAGTGAAAACACAAGTATCTCAAAAYGGTTATATTACAGTCATAAATTTAAAGAGTACAACCTTTTTATGTACACAAAATAAGCTTTTCATACATAAAATATCATCCCTGATACTTTCACCCCAAGAAATCTACGGAGAAAAACATTGACAAGAACAATGGCCAGAAAATTTGAGCTACTAGAAAAATATCACATGGGCTTAATAGTGATAATGATACCCAAAATTACCAAAATTACCAAAATTACCAAGAGAAGTAGGGGGCTCTCTGTCTTTTAACTGAAATTGTCTGAAGTGATTCCAGAGCTGAGCACAAGTTGTTAAACTCCATATATGAATTGCTGGATACCATTCCCCAGGTGATATTATGCAGAAAATTAGGCTGGTGGTGTAATAAATTTACTAATCTATGAATCTACAAGATTTTATCAGCCTAACTCTGCTATTCCTGTGTGCCTCCTTGCAGATTTCAATACCATTATTAGTATTTATTAAAAGTGACAGGAATAAATTACAAAATATTTTCTACTCTTTAGCATTATGTATTGTCTRTTGTAAGAGAGAAGGCAAAGTGATCACTGCATTTCGTGTTCTGAGCAAGTGTTCTACTTGTGAGTGTTGATGAATCATAGTTTGTTAGGGTGGCCCCTGTAAGTCTGCTCAAAAATATTAATGAGATTTCTGTGGTTGCAACTGACCCATTAGTGATAGGATAAAAATAAGCTTCACGGCTGTCAAGATTCATARTTGTATGTGAAAATATATCTGGGGAGAAGGGAGGGCATCAGAAAATAAGATCAAGCAGTTACTTCAAATGAGAACAAAAATATATCCTGACTAATTTATTTCTAACTCTGATATCTCACATAAACCTTTAGTAAGACTCACTGTTAAAGGGATAAATGTATTCTGGCATTTGGGTTTATTATAAGGAAGTTACAGCTTAATTTTAAGACATCTCTAATAAATGTTTTTAAGGAAATGTTGAAAGAAAGTAACATTAAATCATATTACAGAAAGGAATTCCAAGAAGAAAGATTTATTAAATTGCTGATAATTAATGTGTTGTATTTACTAGGAAAAATGTGACAGGTTACATTTGGGTTACCAGCCTGTGGTTGGAGTTCTAGAAAAATGTTTTTTAAAGCAGATGACATAATAGCTATGGTGTAAAGTGAGCTCTCATTCTGTTCTCAGGAAAAAAAATATCCAAAGCAGCTTTGGCTGCACAGAGAATTACACTAATGAAGAAAGAATCCACTCTTAGGTTTTCTTTGGTTGCTGGTTTATGAACCTGGACAATGCAATATTGCTTTAAAATAAAAATCTAAAATTAATGCAACTCTCTTCACAGACTGGTAACCTCAAATGCATCTTATTAAATGCGCTGGTTTAATAATTTACTTAATTTTAATCATTACTGTGCTTTTCTGTTTGGAATATAATTTGAATTTACTTTTCATCGAATTTGCCTTTATAATTAATTATTTGATACATAGTTCTTCCCTGAAAATGACATTACAAAATATATTTGATTCTTTATTAATCAATGTCTACTGTTTTTCATACAACATGAACAGAAGCAGCTTATCCAGTGAAAAGTTTTGGCAGCAGTATAATTCTCAGTGCCATCAGAATTTCTCTGCTTGTTTTATATTGGCTGAAGGAGATGCACTTCACACAGTAGGTATTATTCCATTATACATATCAGTGAATTTCAATGTTTTATGAGTTGTTGACCTTCTATAATTTTCCAAGGGAAAGACAGATCCTGGGATACTGAATTTAAATTATAATGCCAGTAGTGTTGTGTTTTATAGTCCCACTAGAAAGACCTGTCAGAAGCACTCAGCAAATCCCCAGGGGTCTGTGGAACACAGTGTGGAAATCACCACACCAAAGGAAATATTTGCCAGCCTTCACTGTGAGTGATAGGGATCTGTGTGTGTGTGTGTCCTGCAGGGCACTAAACAGCCTCMGCTTCAGCTCCCTCCTCCCCATTGCTGCAGTCACACTGAAAGAGCAGGATTCCCAATCCACCACAAAGCATAACTAAAGCACTTATAATTAAAAATACATGGAAGAGAGAAAAATCTGATTTTGGACAGTGCCTTATTCCCAGCCTGAGCACAGCACACCATTTTAGAGCCCATGTCCAGAGCAGTGTGCTTTCTCTCCTATGCTTTCTCTCCAGTGCAGGCATTGACTCATGCTAAGGAATGTATTCCATTACAGCTTTCCTGGCTTGCACTGTAGCTTCATGTAGAACCAGTTAGTTGCTGTGGTGACAGAAGCCAACAAACAGAAAAAAAATCATTAACTCCTTCAGGACTGGTCAGAGCAGCTTAATGACAGCATCCATGCTTAAAAGTGTAAAACTTTCTTGTTTTGCACTCATTTAAAAAGAGATTTAAGGTGTAATATCATCCTAAGGCCGTTTATGTTTTCTCCTGTGATACTAAATTTTTGGCGCTATAGAGACTGTAATCTATAGCCATTCTTCCAAGAATATCTGAAGTTTATCTCCCTAATAACAAACTGATCCACAGCTAAACTTGGTGGAATCCCACTGTCTTTTAGAGAGATACGTGAAGACAGAATCCGAGCTTGTTGATGTGGATAATATTCATCTAGTGCTGAAATCTGTACMATACTTTTATAACCTGAAATTTACTGTAACATTCAATGGAGGTGTTTGAAAAATAATRTAAGATAAATATAGCATTGCAATATGTCCAGAGAGATACAAACTCACTGAAAATTCACAAAAAAATGAAAGTCATAACTATCTCTATTATTGCTCTAATATTTGATTTTATTAACAGTTTCAAGCAAGGCATAGTATGGGATGCTGTCTATGAAAAGTGGATATTTATTRTTTTAAAGAGGAAAAAATATTTTACAAGTCCGTTATTCAGTTCTGACCTTGGTAATGTTTAGATCTGCAAATAMCATCCAGTGACAATGAGATGGGTGTAAAGTTTCTGCAAGGATGCTGAGYTGTTACATGCTCTGTGTCAAAGGAAATGGAGCTTGGGGCAAAAGGTGATTTAGGACTCTTATGAAAAAGGAGGGGTTTGTGTATCAGGAGRAGATTATTGTGTTCTCTTCCCTCAGATTGCCTTGTTCATTTTGAGGAATGAAGAACCAAGGAAAAGATCTCACTAGAGGTGAGTTTGGCCTTTTTGTTCAATCGACTCACCAGCTTCAGGGACTGCTAAAATCTGGGAATATGGTTCTGTCCATTGCACTGTGACAGAACAGAGTTCCTCTTCTTTTCTTAATGCATTTTGGTTTAGAAAAGTGTCATAGTTAAAGCTGTTCATGAAAAACTCTTTCTGGCTGTGGCACTCCCAGATCTCCTGGAAGTGTCAGGAGAACTCAAGCAGGTTTCCAGCCAAACTACAGAGCCACAGCACAGCCCAGGCTAAAAAGGATCYTGAAAGATCATCAGGCCCAATCTTCCATGGGAGAGGGAGCCCAGATGAGGTTATCTWKCACCCTGTCCAACTGCATGTTGAAACCCTCCATTGGGGGTACTTCATCCTGTCCCTAGGGAGGCTGTTCCAGTGACTGATAGTTCTCACCATAAAAAGTTGGATTTTTTTCTTAATTGAAGATGGAACCTCTGCTGGAACAACTTGTGAGTACCATCCCTTMCCCCCACCCCCATTTTTTCCATGCATCTCCTTGTGAAGTGAGAGGCACTGTCCTGTTTCCAACAGGAAAATGTTCAGCCTCAAATGGTGCAATTCCCTTTATTCATCAACCCAGTACTGAAGCTTTCAGAGAGGCTCTTTGGTTCCTGCCTCCCTGCAGGAGCACCAGTGGAGGGGGTGACCCCACCAGAGCAGCCTGCAAGGTGTGGTCACCTCTGAATATCCTGCCATGTCACTGCCAGCCCCACAGAGGTGGCAGAGGGCTCTTCCTGTGCCACTCTGTCCATCTGCAAGGACATCTGGGATTAGTGGGCCACCTGAGCTCAGACAGAGGTGGGACAGAGCACAAAAATAGGAACATGGGGTGCCTTCATGCAGGTACTCACTGAGAGTTAGGGGGTGCCTGGCTCAGTCACCTCAGGGAGAGTGGCTGTTGCAGCACGTGGCCACTTTTATGGCTGTGCATTGATCTGGCACCAGACATCCCTGTTGTTATTCTCATCCATTGCCRTTTTAATGGCCTAACTGTCAGATCCACCTGCCATGAAAAACTGCRTGTAAAAATCAATGTGGAAAAAGCAGACTTGCTGTGGTATGAGTTGGGGAATTTGGCTCAGAAGTGACATGTGTGCCTGCAAGGATGTATATTTGTATGCAAGTGTGKGTCTGTGTATTTCATTAATAGATGCTGTATTATTGCTATAGTTAGGTAATTCTCAGCCCATTACTTTTATTGCTAAATTTGTTAGTTTGCCACTTATCCTCAAGGGACTATATTGATATTGGCAGGATAAGCCTAAGGACTGCTGTGATGTCTAGACAAAAGGAATTAAAGACAGCAGAAATACTTACTCAATATTTTCCTTCTGTGGGAAGTTTCTGTCTCACTCTTAGAAGCCTTCTAATGTAACTTTATTAACAGTTTAATATAATAACAAATGTGTGYTGTAATGGAATACGTGTAAGCATTTTACATGTATTTACAGTTGGCTGGGCAGACTCTCCCTGCCTAGCATCAAAGCCAATTTTAATATTGTGGATTTGRAATTAAACTAGGAGTGTTAAGTCTCTAGGAATTTTCAGTGCAAATGAAAAACAGTCCCATCAGTTAGACTGCTACTATGAAAATCCTGCACTATTTTGAATGGCAAAGGAGGTAAACCCACTCTTTGAAGAGCAGAAAAATAACAAAGCAAAAACTTGGATTATCTCTGTGTGAGCAACATAATTCAGGGAAGATCCAGGGATGCATAAATTCTAGGTCAGAGAACAACCATTATAGTAAAAGTCCTGTCTGGGTTCCTACCAAACCACCAGATAAAACATCCTGCTGCATCACTCCCATCAAAACTACTGCAACAGGGGAATTAAAGGGAGGAGTGCTGACAGCTCTCTTTTCAGACTCGTGTCTTGATTTTTTTTTCTCCCTCATCTTTAAAGTTATTTACATCAAGGTGTCTTCGGTGAAGAGGAGCTGAGGTTTGTGAAGCAAATCTGGTTAAGTCAGAAGATTTTCATGGGAAAATGTCAAGAGAAAAGAAGAATAGAAGATTAAAGGGCAGTTCAAAGAGAAGAGAAAGGATATATTAGTGAAGAAGTCCAGAAAAGAGTGAGGTGGAAAAGTTTTATATATATATATATATATGTTTATATATATCAGTAGATAAAGTGGTTTTGTAAAGTTTCCATACTTACAAAGGTTGAGCTGAGTGAAACTCATCTGAGTCGCAAATAAATAACTTTGTGAAGATATTCAGTGTTGGCTCATACTAACTGCTCTGTTCTCTCTGGGACTGTAAAGTAGGTGTTTTGATAGAACAGCCTAATTAAAATTAAAGAGAAAACACAAGAAAACCCTCACACATTTCCAACAAGATCTGTTCCCTGCTACTGCCATCCTATCCCTTCTTTCTGGAGTGAAGATACCTGCTTATCCCTCTCCTTCCACTGTCAATCCCAGTTTAGGAGATCCCACACTGCATTGTTGGAAGCTTYAATCTCTGCTGTGTCACAGCCTGGCTCTGTCTCTACATTTGACAGGGTTTTGGCAAAATCTTCTTGTTTCCACTCCATACCTCCCTCTAGTACCACATGGGCAGATGGGCCTCGCCTGTTACTCTAACTGCTACACTTTCCTTSATGATTGATTGCATATCTTAAAATGTGAGGACAGTGAAGGAAAAATAAATGTTGCTTGGCTTCGGAAATCTGCTCATCTTTGTCTTWTCCAGCAGAGAAAAGAATGTAGTCCAAACCAGAAAGAGGAAGGATTTAGAAGACTAAATACCAAAGTTTTATTGCCAAGATATTTTTAATACAGAAAATATAAATTAAAGTGATATATACATATATATATATATATATATATATATATATGACTAATGAAAAGAAACACAGAATGAAACAGAAGAGATCTTGGGGAAAGATATCTCAGTTACATATGCTGTATTGTTGTTCTGGAAGCCAGGAATATTTTTCTCAAAAACATAAAACTCCATCATGACCCAGATTATGAAAAGGCTTTTCCCTGGCCTTAGTAGAAAGGGGAGTCYATGGCAGTTTGGAGGCTGTTTGACAGCCTGGAGCTTGGGGCTTAAAATGATCTATTTTTTTTGGACTTGATTTTGAAGTTAGAGAATACACTGTCAGTCAGCAAACCACAGAACACATGTAGTCCAAAACAAAGCTACTGACCAATTTGCAAATGCAACTAAATACAGGATTGTTCACAGTGCCTGTGCATACTGGGGTAAAATGTATCCAAAGGCTATCCCAGACACTGAATTCTCTGAGCTCCTTCACCTCATTCCTTACTTTTTTAATGTGACAGAAGCTGTCCACAATGCTTATATGAAACCTAGCATACATGTAGGGAGATGTATATGTAGGCACACATGGCCATTCTTRGCTATGTTTGTTTTTTCTTTCCTAAAACATGTTTGTGGGTATTTTAATATTGCAGCAATGAGTCATCACCACTGTGGTGCTTTTAAATGGGATTCCAGCTGGGACTGACTGTTCCTCCTCTGTCTGACAGGGTCTGTGCAGGCACTGTGAGAGCTCCTTGTTCTGTGCCAGTGTTTGCTCCATTCCTTGCTGCTGTGTCCCATCCTCCCGTAGCTCTGGCACTCACAGGCTGCATTTCCTCAGGCAAGGTGTTTTTCACTGCTGGCTTTTTAGAACTGATTACCAGGTGACCATAATGACCATTTTATAGTCCAAATGTGCTTTGTTCTCTGTCAGTGCCTGAAATGTGTCTCTACACACTCCAGCTTTCTACCACCAGCACCGTGCTCAGTTTACGGACRTTTGTAATTGAAAAAAAAATAAATCTGTCACTAGGTGATATAGAGACAGTGTTTATTTTTTGGGTGAGAAAAGTGCATAAGGTTGAGGTATTCAACTCTGTGGCATGCATTTTATGTGTGTGACACCCACYAACTCTCCATAAGTAGATATATCAAGTATTTTATATGCATGAATCATATTTCCAGTTGTGTGTTTTTGTATAAACCACTGGAATTCATAACAGTTTCTCTCATATCATGTATCAACTTCCYAGCCAAGCCCTCAGGTTTCTAAACACATTTCTATTATATTTATCCTTTACTTTKTAGTCATCATTGCATAGTAGTACTTCAAAGATTCTTGTTCAGGTAGTTAAACAAGTCAAATATTTCCCTATAAACAGTAAATTCCATTACAAAGGGTCATCTATTTATCTTCTCCTCAAACTGTTTTTTTATTTTTTTAAAMAATAAGAAAAGCAAATAACTATAAGGATGTGGTTGAGGACTTCAGATATTAAATAATTGTGACAATTGGCAATATTCTGGAGTTTGCAGTACATCATGCTCCTGTATTCCCTAACCTGTGATTTCAGATGTTCCTGTTTCAGTCTTTACCAAATCCCTAATTCTGTAGGGAAGTGAAATATCCCTGAGAAGTTTTGTTTTTCTGAAAGCAAACTGTTACTATAGCAAAGTATGATGTCTCAAATTTGACTACAATGGAGGTTAAAGGAGAGAAGGATATTTTAGAACATAAGTCATCCCTGCAAAATCACTGAAAATGCTGTTTAATAAACAGAAGAGGGTGGAATTAGATTAACTGGAAGCTTTCCTATTAATGAAAAACCTCTTTCTTTAGTGGAATCYACCAGCTCATGTTTTCCATTTAGAATTATTTGCATCTCTGTTCCAGGTACAAACTATGTATATTTTCTTTAACTRTATTCTTACATCCATGTRACTTAGCAGATGGGGTTGGCCTTGCTGTACACAAGTAAACCACTGGCCTGGGTTTGTCTTCTCCTAGATACTTGGGACAGCTGCCCCACTGAGGAGGAATAATGGAAGGAAAAGAAATGTGTTGGTCTGAAGGGGTACCCAGCTCCCACCTGGTGGCTGGGCCCTCCTGCTCAGACAGCAGGTCCCATTGTCCCCAATCCCTGGTGTCAGTGCAGTGCTGGGTTACAGAGAGCCATGGGCCTGGACACTCAAGTCCATCTTCCTCTCCCAGGACAGGATGAGCTATTCTCAAGCTATTTCTGAGGCACTACTTGGAATATATCCTTTAATAATGGAAATTTTTACATGGTATGTGTGAGCTTCCTATGGAGTCCTTATTTCCAGTCCCATTCTCAGTTTACCAGATCATTTTTCCCACCATTTTATACTATGCTGGGTGTTTTTCACATAAATGGAGTTAAAACAGTTGCCAAGGAAGCAAGAAGTGGCTATAGTTAAAACAGCCTGAAGTGTTTATTAATCTTCAACTCAGGTGCTGGAAAGGGAAACGCCTTGTTCAGGGAATTTTACTTTCCTGAATCCCCAGCTGGATTTTTCAAATTCAGCTGTTCGTGTGGTGTGCCTGTCTTTGTAGAATCACACACCAAATTGTGTAGATCCAGATGGATAACAGTAAATAGAGCTCATAGGGTTAGAAGAAGAAGATATTTTTTGAGTAAAATTCACCATTGTGATTAATGTGCCCAGGCACAAAATTGGAAAAATGACCCAGTTCCTTAGAAATACCTGTGGTTTCTTACCAACTGGAAACTCACAACATATATGAATATTTTTAAGGTAGATGTCATAATTCTTCCTGTGTCTTTTGATTTTATGCTATGAATTAATTTTTAATATGATGKTATTTCTTACATGTTTTTTCTTCTAAAACTATTTAAGGAGTTTTACAATCAGACATTATTAGCAACAGCACAACACAATGTTAATGGCCTTGTTATAACACTGTAAGTGATTCAAAATGAAGAAAAACAGCTTACAAAAAGCCTTGAGTCTCAAGGTGGGTGTGCTCTGACTCTGGGGCAGCCTTCTTGTTGTGCAAGGGGACCAGGAGGAGTTTCCAAGGAATCCTTTCTGACAGTGGAGTCCAAACACAATATCCACATGGTGATGCTGAGGTTTTACTGCCTGGCCTTGGTGAGTCCCTCAGCAGTGCCTTGAAGCTGGCATTGTTCATCTCAGCAGTGCCACCMGGTCAGAGTGAGGCCACCCCAGGGATGCAGGGCTGGGCTGAGACACAGCAGCATGGCAAGGCTGCCCAAGTGGGCTCCATTCACACTGGAGCCCTGGCCCTCCCCAAAAGCCGCTGGGGGAGGCTGGGGTGTCTCAGCAACTGCTGGGCTCCCTGGCTTGTCCCCAGCAGGAGCTGCTGAGCGAGGCAGGACCTGCTTTGGCAGGAGGATGTGTCAGGCTGATGGCCACACTGGGGGATGCCTCTCTGGGTGTGCACCTCAGTGCTGGCTGGGAAGCTGCCTTCCCCCTCTGCAGGGCCCTCTGGCTGCTCAGGAGCAAGACTTCATACTTTTGTGTCACCAGGCATGGGTGGATCCCTTCTTCTGTCAGAAGATTGGAAAAGGAGATCTGGATAAAGGAGCTGTTGCTGTTGGATCTCAGGGTTTTCTGCATGATTGCTCAAAGGCAACTTTCATTTTCTTCTGTAGTTGCAAGAACAGCAGTTCGAGGCCACACTGTGTCCTCTTTGCTCCAGTTCTAGTTTATCCTTTAATGTCGTTTCAAAGTATTCACAGTGCTTTCATCTAGTCCATGCTAAACTTGTTCTTCATTCCCACTGCCAGCTGAAGGTGGCTTCCCAGGGGAGTACTTGGCAGTTGCTGCTTATCCCAATACCCAACCTTTGTACTGCTTAGAGCAAGGGCAGATTACTTTTCCTTCTTGTCACAGAATTCACAGAATTTACAAAATTCACAGAATCACTAGGTTGGAAGAGACCTTCAAGGTCATTGAGTCCAACTCATGCCCTAACACCTCAACTAAACCATGGCACTGAGTGCCACATCCAGTTTTTTTTTAAACACATCCAGGGATGATGACTCCACCACCTCTCCAGGCAGGCCATTCCAATACATTATCACCCTTTCTGTAAAAAACTTTTTCCTAATATCCAACCTGTATTTCCCTTGATGCAGCTCGAGACTGTGTCCTCTGGTTCTGTCAGTGCTGCCTGGAGAAAGAGACCAACCCCACCTGACTACAACCACCTTTCAGAAAGTTGTAGAGAGTGATAAGGTCACCCCTGAGTCTCCTTTTCTCCAGGCTAAASAAGCCCTGTCGTGGTCCTTCCTACTTGTCCTGCATCGCCTGAATCTGGCTGGCAGGAGGGAGGTGCCAGGCAGAGGCTGCTGGCTGGATGCTGGGTGCTGTTCTGCGCTGGGTGCTGTGCTGG
>JACDOX010000011.1:5859898-6048357 GCA_014549065.1 Cardinalis cardinalis | reverse complement strand
CTGCCCCGCATCCCTGCCTGGGCTCTGTCCCTGCCGTGTCCCCTGCAGCCGCTCCCCGCTGCGGTGGCTGGGGTAACGCCGTGGCCGTCCCCGTCACTGCAGCACAGCTTGCAGGGCTCCAGTGTAAAATGAACCCTGTCTCTGTGTGCCCAGGGCCAGCTTCAAAGCCCTTTGAAGTGACGGGGATTTTTCTGCCCACTTCAAAGGGCCCTGCCTCATGAGCGTGCAGCACAGGGTGCACCAGTTAATTTTTAAACTCCCATTACCTGAAAACTTCTTGTAAAGTGTACCAGAGCATAAGGCTGGGGACGAGCTTGCTGGAACACTTGACAAGGCACAGATGAACACCTGGGACTAAAAATTTCTTTCTTTGTTATTTATCTTTTTATGCCATGCACATGCCTTTTAATCATTCCTTGTAATCATTTACCTGTGTTTTCTTCTGTCCTGCACATTTAGTGCTYGGTCGTTCCCCTTGCTACCCTTCACCCAGCAATTCACACCACCCAACAAGGTCTGCAGGGCTTTCCTGAGCTGATCTTACATTTCTGAGCAGACTAAAAGTTTAGAAACCCTTGGCATACTTGAGTCAGAATCACACCAGCACACGCAGGGCTCTGCAGGAAGCTGCTGCTGCTGCTGCTGCCGAGGACAGTCCGCGGGCAGTGTRCTCACTTCCCACACTTCCTACTTCCTTGTCTCTTGCATGCTCCCAAAATATCTCCCCCACTGCTGCTCGCGATGCTTACTGCCACAGGATGGCTGCTGGCAGGACAAGAAGTTATTAAACTGTGCGCAAAGGCTGCTATTTTGTTTGGCTGTGGTTTGTGAGATGTATAAAGATACAATGCAAGATTAAACAAACAAACAAACCCAAAGAAAACTCCTTCCCTTTATTTACTTTTCCAGGAGAACCTCATGTTTTTGTYTCATCCAAAGTCCTCTACATTGCCCATTTAACATCTTAACTCAAATAGTAATAGAGTTAAAAAAAAATGAAAAGAAACTTTTCAAGTAGTGYAGATAGGCGAAGAACATTTTATTTATAGAGCAAGGAATAAATAAACATACCTCTGAATTGAATTAGAGAGTAGTCTCCCAAAGGAAATAGTGGATATCAAATTGCTTGAATAATTTAAAACTAGGCTGGACAAAGCACTTAATAATATATGGCAGAAAAGAAGCCTGCCTTGGCAGGAGATGGAGTGGATGACTTAATCGGTCTTTTCCCTCTCAAGCTTCTATTATTTTATGGTTTGTGGCTGTAGATGACTCAATGTTAACAATGCTTGTTTTCTTTCAACTGTKTGCTAGAGGACAGTGTATGTCCATGTCCTTATTCTTTATTAATTATCCCCTCTTAGCAGAAAGACAGTGGAGGTGCTAAGCAATTTTTAGGAATATTGAGTGAGAGTGTTTTAGGGCTGCATATACAAAGAAGAATGGTAAAGCCATCTGTCAGCTCCATCCTACAAAAGGCACCATGTATGTCACATATCACTGTCATGCTTTTCCATCATCACAAATTTCAGCAAAATTCTTTGTGGAGTCTTTTTGAAAGCRTTGAAATTGGGTTTGTATCTCTAAAGGAAAAACTCCCTTTACTTTAGTGAGCACAGTGTGATGCAGCAAAACTCTGTGAGAGAGGGAAATCCAGAGTCTGAATTGTTTCTGAAGCGGGCCCTAGATAAAATACGATATTCACTTTGGTGGTGTTTATAAATTACATTAAAAGTGACTGACACCTGTTGTTCTACCTTATTTAGCCATAAAGGAGCTTCACACCTCCTTGTGTAAAACACTCTGAGAAGCACATGTGGGCAGAGACATTTCACTACAGATTTAGGAAGTATTTGTTGGACATTGGGTAGTCAGAATGTACATTACTTGGCAAAGAACAGACATAAACCAAAAACTACACAACTATTACTTCACTTAACATGAAATCTGTGCTATTATGAAARCAGACAAACACTGATCAGACAAACACAAGCGACAAATATAGAAGAGCCTTCCTTGGTTTGGCAACTGGACAAGATGAACTCTAGATGACTTACAGGGGAGAAAAAAGACTCAGTTTAGAGAGAGGGAGATGGGATACACAATATAAAAATATATAAATATAAAAAAGTTCTATAGCATCTATAGCATATTCTACACATTCTTCTATGTAAGAGTAGTGCACTTTCAGAGAGGGAAGCMTAAGTTAGAGACATTGAGAATCTTTCTAATAGAACACTGAAGAGCTGGAATATTTTGCTTGGATAGCATAAAAATCTACAACAGATGTCAGACAAATATCCATTTAGCATGATTTAGGTGTATTTGATATTACTTTGGGCYAAAGTACGCCAGATGATTTTTTCATTGTCCTTTCATCCCTGCTGTTTATGAATGTGTGAATTAATGGAGAAGGCAAGTGTGGAAAGAAAAATCCTGGGAGGATACTTACAACAGGGCTTATGAGATTGGCATGAAAAAGGCTTCCATGCAATTATTTATAGTATTGCCCAATTTTTACATTTGTCATGCTACTAAAAGAAGACAGGAATTAGCATTTTGGAACCATTACAGAATTTTTTCATTTGTCATGTTTGGCACTGTAATCCAGAGCACAGACAAGACATGAGTGCCAGAAAGGTGCATTTACAGAGATATTGAGAAGTCCRTGGTGGTCCTCATCTGAGGATCCAAAGGCTCCTGGAGCATGCAATTTGATTTCCCTGAAGGGGTTACAGACAGGGCTGTGCTTATCAGAGGTAGGAACATGCCAGCAATGAAGAGGTGTTGTTACCTTGACAAGTCAGTGTCTTTTGAAAATACTGTCACAATAATTCTCAAACTTTTTTTCTTTGCAACACCAGCAAATGTTCTGTCAGTGCTTTTTCACCATGTTAATGCATATTGGCTTGTGGCAGAGGGCACATTCCACATGCAAATAGTCTAAATCATTCAATTCTAATATCTGGGTTACCACGGAGAAAAGTCCTCTTAGCTTCTTGGTTATTTCTGCTCSATAAACCTTCAATATAGCTTTAGGCTATCAGAGTTTCACATCTACAAATGCCTAAAAAAGGCTGGAAATAATCAGTACCACATATTTTGTGTATCTCCAGTTCACTCATGCACATTTTCAGAGGATCAAAATGAAAATGTAGTAGCACCTATGACGGAGAAGGAAAATACTAGCTCTATCTAAAAATAACATATCTGATTTTGCCATTACCAAAAGCTGTTTGCAGTTTCTTTTTAAAGTTTGTATCCCATTATTCCTTATGCACTGAAATATTTGTGGAATTTTTTTCCCTTATATGGGATTTATGTCTTGCTTTATTGCTCTCCTTTTAGTTCACTGTGTTCTCTSACTGGGAGGCACAGCCTAAATAACCAAATACAAACTACTCCCTCWTCAGGGCTGCCACTCTTTACTGATATCAACAAGCATAACTACCATAGTGATGAATTCCATGAAATGAAGCAGAAAACACCTCCTCGARTGCTGTCCATCCTCTGCTGTGCCAAAAACCTCTGGTTTGTTGTTTCCCACAGCTCTGCTAGTATTTTTTCAACAGCTATTTTTTCTAGCCAAGGCTGAGATATTTGGAGAGTTCCTTGGGTAAAATAAAACAATTGGTGGAACAAACAACTTGGAACAGTGTCACTCTTATTTTCCAGATCACTTATTTTTCCCCCTGTASCCCCTAAAGCCATTGCAATACTAACCTTTTATTAAAGATGCACTTCACAAAATTATTTGGCTGCTGATGTTCCAGTCCCATAGGATTCAAAGCCCATTAATAGCAACAAMTTTAACTGGGTTTTTCTGAAGTTACGTGTTCACACCCACCCTTCTGGGTTATCCTTGCCTTGCCTTGCTTTGCCTTGCCTTCTACTGTAAGAAAATAAACTCTATCAGATTTCTGGAAACGTKCAAAGAAGAATTCCAGAGATCATCAGGGTCCTCCTCTGGTGTTTCAGAGGAGAGAAGGTGCTGGAGGAGGTGAAATTCTTCAGAAGGAGCTGTCCCTTCTTAGCTGTGATTAGAAATCCTCTTGTGAGAAGAGCTGCTCATGCACAGGAACTCGAGGGGACAGGAGGCTTTGCTCATGAGYCATGAGCAGAAGTTGCCTGTGGCTCCCGGTGTGGCTGGGTGCTGGGGGCAGCACGTCCAGCAGCATGGATGGAWGCCCCAGGAGAACACCCCACAGCCTCTGATGGTTTCTCTTAGAGATGGGGATTTCCATAACTTAGTGGTCTGCATTTCAGCTGCCTGCTTGACATCTGATTTACACTGTAACAAGCCTCTAATTTTCTCTTTTACACCAAAAGTACCAGAACATCAAAAATTGTCTGTGCTGTACTTTTTCCATTTACAAGTTTGAACAAGTCATTTTGGCTGCTCTGRTTTTGATGAAAATGGGGAATAGCCAAACATAGCTTCTTAAAACCAAACCAAAACACAACACAACAATAAAAAAAAATTCATGCTTCCAAACAAATCAAAATAACGACAACAACAAGAACAAAAATTTGTCTTGTGCTTGGAAATGTCTGTGAAAGAGAGGTGCCAGGGCAAAAATCTCCGTATTATAATGAAGTAGTTCTCCAAATGTTATATAATGATCAGCTCACCAGGAATATGGGATGGATCAATATTCACTTTACATAATTACCATATAGCTGCAGATTCCAAAAAATGCTAAATTTATATAGGAAATATTAATTTCTTCCCAACTTTTTACTTCCTGTATATGAAATATTTTATCACAATTAATTTTGGAATATAATTCCATTTGTTTCTTGTTAACTAGAAGGCATCAGTAGTGACATTTGTTCTGATACAATATACAAATTCAGATAAAACACTTTACTTGGGTTTAAGTCAATTAATTAAGTACAAGAAAGCCTGAGACTGTTCCAGATAAACTAATACTAATACTAAGTCCAATGTTGTTGCAAATACTGCAACACCGAGTGCTGTGGTAGCTTACTCTCGTGTCTGTGGGGCCATTCCAGACTTGATTTTGTGCAATATTCATCCATAAACTGCAAAAACAATTGCCCACCCTACAGGAAGAAACTTATTTTTCTCAAATATAAAGCAAGAACTTATCCATTTCACCACTAAACAATGTCTCCAGGTGCCWYATCAACACATCCTTTAAATGCCTCCAGGGATGGTGACTCAGCCACTTCCCTGTACAAGCTGGCCCAATGCTTGACAACCCTTTCCATGCAGAAATATTTCTAATATCCAGTCTAAAACTCCCATGGYGCAACTTGAGGCCATTTCTCCTTGCTCTACAGCATGTTACCTAGGAGAAGAAGCTGACCTCCACTTTGCTAGAATCTTCTTTCAGGCAGTTGTAGAGACAGATGAGGTCTCATCCCAGCCCTCACCTCCAGGCTAAACAACCCCAGCTCCATCCACTGTTCCTCACAGTGCCTGTGCTCCAGACATTTCCCCAGCTCTGTTGCTCTCCTCTGAACTCTCTCCAGCACCTCARCATCCTTCTTGAAATGAGGGGCCCAGAACTCGACACAGCACTCGARATGTGGCCTCACCAGTGCCRAGCACAGGGGGACAGTCCCTGCCCTGGTCCTGCTGGCCACRCTATTGCTGACACAGGCCAGGTGCCATTGGCCTTCTTGGCCACCTGGGCACAGCTGGCTCACGTTCAGTAGCCCCAGGCCCTTTTCCCCAGGACAGTTTTCCACCATTCTTGTCCCCCTGTAGCACTGCCTGGGGTTGTTGTGACCCAAGTGCAGGATTCAGCACTTGGCCTTGTTGCACCTCACACAAYTGGTCTCATCCCATCAATCCAGGCTGTCCAGATCCTTCTGCAGAGCCTTTCTACCCTCCAGTAGATCAACATACATGAGCAGCTTGGTGTCATCTACAAACTGACGTGCCCTTGATCCTCTCAAACAGATCATCAATAAAGGCATTAAATAGGACAGGCCCCAGTACTGAGCCCTGGGAACACCACTAGTGCCCGGCCACCTGCTGGATTTTGTTCCATTCACCACCAGKCTGGGCTCCACTGTGCAGCCAGTTTTTTACCCAGCCAAGAGCACATCCTGGCCGTGAGCAGCCAGTTTCTTCTGGAAAAGGCTGGGAAATGGTGTCAGAGGCTTTACTGAAGCCCAGGCAGACAACGTTCTCAGCCTCTTCCGTCTCTGAGAAGCGGTCACCTTGTGAGAGAAGGAGATCAGRTCAGTCAAGCAGGACCATTGTCCAGAAATTTTCAGTGAATAAACAGTAAAAATGTTAAAAATGTTCTCCCTCTTTAGCAAACATTTGCTAATGGATTTCACAATAACAATACGTGTTTTCAGGATAAAATCACATGCAAACAAAACATGTTATATTCTGTGTGGGAATACTAACAGTTTTCCATCTTCATTAAAGATGGGCTGGGCACAAACTTTTTTTGCTGTAGTTATTAAATCATATTGCATGTTTCCGTGTTGACAGGTCTGGACTCCTCCCAGAATTCTATTGATACAGAAAGCTGCGTTATTTCTGACACCGGTTAATTTTCAAGCAGTGTTGTTTATCTGTTTTTTGGACACACAACTGTGTGACTGATGGCTTTATTTTATCAACAGAATATATTAATTTCACTAGTTTGCATGTGCAATGTGGCAAAATGGTTATCTACCCAGATAACCRTAAAAATTGAGTTGTTTGATTAGTCTAAACTCTTGGAATTCTTTAAAAATTATTAATCCTGGCTTGTCCCTCCCTGATTCCATTCACTACCTTCTTTCTTTTTGTATGGACAGCAACAGTTTTCCAGGCAGGAGTTACAACATGGCCCAAGAGTCTTTTTAGCTAATTAAACTCTCTCCATAGCATACATGCAGCCAAATGAGGTCTCAGGAGGGAACAAGGAGTTTTCCTTCTAGTCCTTTGAATAAAACTGCAGTTTAAAACAAATACTATTTTACACCACCTGATTTTTGCTCTTCTTTTGAGCAAAAGAATTTCCAGATAAATAATCCACTTAAATTTTGGGAGAAATTTCTGGTGAATGCCACGCATGAAGCAAGGCTCATCACAATGTTGCTCATTGTTGAGTTTTGATTAATGTTCCCACTCAATTGCTGACTCACTCTCTTTCCAGCATGTGCAAATATTTGGTTTCTTTCTTTTTCTGGAGCATGTTCTGTAGAGCCCACTGCTGTAGTATCCAAGCAAATTTTCAACATCAACAAAAATATTACCAATGCAGTAGAACTTTGGTGACATCCATCTTTTAAGGGTCTGAGACTGCTCAACCCAACCATCTCAGCATTCACACTAAACAACCAAGTGCTATTCTGTTGTTTTTCACAGAAAAGAGAGCAATGGCATTCAGCACTGAGGAATCTCTAAGTTCAGGTCTGTGGCTGCAGAGTAAACCAGAAATGGTGTAAAACCTCCAGACATACCAAAGGCAGAGCTGAGGTCTGCAATCCTTACAGAGACAGCCTTACAAAACTTATTTACAGTCAAATACTTGATGCTAACAAAAGTGAACCAGTTGGGGTAAATTTCTTAACATCTGTGGTTAATCTAATGCAGGTTTTCCAGCAGTTCAACCACATCAATGAATAAAGCACTTTTCCTTTCCTTGCAAGTTCTTCTTTTTTTCTTTCAAAAAAAAAAAAAATTTACTAAATCTTCCTTAGTCTAGTTCTAATCTGAAGCTCATTCTTGATGAGAGTGTTGAAAATAGAACATCATTCTCCAGCAGCTTGATAGTGAAGCAGACATCTGGTCCTCTTTTGCTACTTTATGCTTTTCAAAAAACTGTCAAAGACTGCAGGATATGCCTTAACACAAACTGCCCTTATGGAAAGTCTAGAGCAGCATGTACCAGCTCAAATGACCCCCTGGCTCCCTGGGTCACTAAATTTTCATCTCATGGCCATGAAGTCTCTCTTCCAGCTGCTTTTTTCTTTCTTCTACCTCCCTTCTTCAGCATCTTTCCCAGTTGTCTCAGCAAAGAGTAGTTGTACTTATGCTTCAAGAGTATCCCTGATTTTTCCAGAACAGAGCTGATCTTCTGGGAATAACCTTACTCTACCTGTGTCATCCTCAGAGTGCTGAGTGAATATGGTATTGTACTCCTTGAGGCTCTCCCTGGAAAATCTAAATACCCATGCATACACTGAACTTCAAATGCAAAAAGAGCAGGTTAAAAGCCCCTCACCAGAGAAAGGCTTTTTTGTTGTTGTTGTTTCCCTACAATCATTGGTTTCTACACCAATCTTTGTCTGAGTCAGTATGAAATTACAGTCCAGCCTCCAAAAGCACTCTTGCTTGAAATGTCCTGTCCCTCGTTCCACAATTTGTAATACTCAAATTTTAAAAACAACCACCAAAATAAAAAACACTCCTCACCTCTGTCCTCCATGAAACAAAGTGTCTTTATAACACTGAAAATTTTATTGCTGTTGCCAAGGACAAACACAGGTTTCTGCTAATGAGAAGCCGTTATGAATCCTGTCTCAGAAGTGCTTCTGGAAGACATGGCTTGATTGCTTTCTGGAATCAGCCATGCCTCCCAGTGTCTCAGGCCTGGCAAGGTGCCTTCCCTCTTACTCAATAATCACCAGGCATTTCTTCATGCCCTAGCCCCTGTGAAGAACACTCTGTTATTCTCTGATGCACAGGAGGTGCATATTACAGCACTGTGAAGGTGCTGTGGTTTAAATTTTCATTGAATATTTGGGTGGAGAATGCTTTGTTGTTATTCAGTCATCTTGAAATCACTCTTAATGCATGTCAAGTTAACCAAAGATGCAAATAAAAGCATTCATTCATCGAAACCAAGCAGACCATGCAGCCTAAAAGGCTTACAAAAGACAGAGGTGAGGAAAAGAGAGGAACTTAGTCTGTTTGAAGTTTGGGGCAGCTGAGGAGAGCATTGTGTAGGCAGTGTGATCACACTCCATGGGGACATTTCTGGACTGCCACCAGTCTCATTACTGAGGAACAGACCAGGTATTGCTCATCTATGTTCTAGATGCAAAAAATCCAGAAGGCTTCTGTGTTGATTTTTTCTTCAGGATCTCCTCAGTCTGACACACAGCAGACCACAGACACCTGGGTCTCCCCATTCAGTGTCCAGGCACTTCTCTTGCTCTGTAACCCTTGTGTCTCTTGGGCTGCAGCAGCTGCAGCTGGCCAGGCACTGCCCAGAGCCTTCCACCCATTTCCCAACAGAAGTGAAAGACATGAACTCTGACGTGAGGTAGATTTGCTTTGAGGCCAGGAGGTGCAGGAGAAAATACCTTTAATGTATTTCCATATGGCAGGATCCATAAGAGAGGAAATACTGAGTCCATGGGCCATGTGGCTGAGTTTTCTCTCTCAAAACCTGAAGTAGATGCCTTTGAAAAACGAGTCACAGCAAACTCCCTTTTCCCTCCTGCAGCAGTGCTCTGGTAGCCATCATTTGCATCTCAACTGATTCCTTGAGCTGTGAAATCACTTGAAATCAAGTGCTTTGCTTTGTGGCTTATTTAGAAACTCCCAGGATCTCCTTTCCAGGCACTTGGTCTGTCCCTCCTGAACCTACATAAACTTAACGCAAAGAGCACCCACATTTCCCTCTGCTTTGAKCAGTGTCTTCCTAAAGCAGTGCATAACATTTGGAAGATTGCCAAGTGTGCCTCCAGCCAAGCCTCCTTTGGAAGACCCCAGTGGACCTCATTTGCACAGGTGCAGCCCCAAGCACAGAGGAAGATTAACAGCACGTGTACCTTGAGCTCTCAGCCAAGCTCCGAGCAGGAGCTGAGAATGCAGTGAGAGACACGCTAAAAACTGCCGGAGTTATTGCACACTGGAGAAATTACAGGAGAGGGCTTGCACATATTTTATATATATATATATATATATATATATATATATATATAATATGTATTTAAGAGACTGTTAGTGGAAAGATTTAAAGGGATTCAGCAAGCTTTGGATCAGATCATACTCCTTTTTTTTAGCTTTGGGTACAAAGCTTTTGCTAGTACAAGGTAAACTGGTTTAAGTATTTCCTGTGACTCATTGAAAAGTAAATGAGTTATTTAATGCAACTGCTATGTTCATTTCAATGGATATAATCTAACACCAGCTCAACTACACAGGCAGATTTGTATAAATCACTGCTGAGCTAGTAGCAACTGATAAGATAATTGCTAAAACACCATTTACAGGAAAGTAGTCTGTGTGAAAAAGCAGTGTTGGATTGATGCTTATTTAATTGCTGTGTGACTTCAGTTCTGGACCCTTGTTTATTAACCTTACCTGTCTAATTTAAATAATGGAATGCTGTGTGCTTTTCTGTGTCACAGAGAATATTACCAGGTGCTGGTCACAATGTAGAAGGAAATGCTTGAGATGTAGTTAACTGTGCAGTAACTCTGCTCCTAAAAATTAGAATTTTTGAGCTAAAAGTATGTTCCCCTTTTAATGGAACACAGAAAAACTTATCATCAAATTTCTATACCTTCTGCTACAGCTACRGAATAATAGTCATGAAATAAGAAAATGTTCCAAAATTCCTTTTAAAAAACCCTGTAAACCCAAATTGGGACCCAAAGTGACAATGGCTTCTCTGGAATATTACAATGGGAGATTGAAATTCTTTTTTGGCAGTCTGCAGTCATRAAATGTAATCAGGTATGTATAAGAAGTCAGTTTGATACATCCTGGATACTTTATAAAATGAAAACAGAAATGTCAAAAGCATTTTAATTTAAGCCTTGTCTCTCAAAGAAAAATTATAGGATTGCTTGTTAGTGCAATTACAAAATGCAACCAAAATTCTTAAAATGTAGGTGAGTTGTAAATCAACAAAAACTGTTCCCATGATTGCTAATTTAAGTGAAACTTAAGCCACTAAAAACCTAGAAAAATGCCAAGGTCATGGTCAATAGCTTTAATTAGCAATGAAAAAGGGAAAAAAGRACAGGCTAATGGTAGGAGGACATAAAATATTAAAAAGGAGCTATTGATTTAAATGTGCTATTGCTAAAACTAGGTAGCAGTGGCTATTGCATGTTTTTGCCAATGTATCCACCACACTATAAGTATTCATCTGATTTTTCCCAGTTGTCTCCTACTGCTACTTATTCTTTATTTTTTGGAATTTTTTCTTTCATTTTCCTTTTTTTTAAAATCTGGGTTTTAAAAACAGAATAAAGTATGAGAATGAGCACACCAACCTGTTTGCAAATCATTACAMAGTCATTTATATTCCTGGGTTTAGGAATATGTAGAAAAGGGAGAAAATAATATGCATTATTCTAGGCACATCTTTTTTATATTCCAGTTCCCAAGGAAGGCATTGATGTGTAAATATATCCTAGGTGCAAGGYTGTGCATTTATGAGCTGTGAGGATGCATACCTTTACCAAACACTGGGGAGTTCTCCAGCAAGACAAGCAACAGGAGATGGGAAGTCCTTCCAGGAAGATGAGATATCCCTATGATTGTTCACAGGGCTTGCACTGCAGGAAAGGGGAAATAAGTAAAGAGAAGTAACCCTGAGCTCGCCTCCTGACTGTGTTCCTCTGCTCCATTCCAAAATGAGGKGTTTTCAGCAGAAATGCACACCTGCAGGACTTCACTGCCAGCTTGTAGAGCAGATGCCCATGCCAGGGACACCTGTACATCATAAGAAGATGACAAAATGCTTCCAAGCACCAGGTTTAGCTGGGGAGGTCATTCAAGGGTGCAGTTGTTTCCAGATAAGCACACAGCGTGTTTGTCCTTCAGCCTCGTGCCCTGCTGTGGGTAGTTACAAAACCAGTGATGAAGTGAAAGTCACCTTTCTGATAGACTGAACCTCTTGACCACTGCAGAACAAAATTAATTACTTCAGTGGCTTCTATGGGGTTTAATTCTTTGCACAGGTATGGGAGACTTAACAATGATCGAATTTTATTCTTGAGGAAAACACCAGGGGAAACTATAGACAAACTGAACTTCAGCAAGTGCCAATCACTGACTAAATCTGGTGTACCATACAACAACTTCAAATAAGTTCTGTAATTATATTAAATGTTGAAAATCTGCTCAGATGTTTAACTAGTCACCATGAGGTTATGAACATAATGTTTTTATTAAAAAAGAAAAAATAATGATTTAATGTGAATTAAAATGAAAAATTTATTCTTTACAAGGTGTGATGACTTCTAATTAGAATAGCACAATGAGTGCATAACACACCTTGGTGAGGGCTGGAACTGTCAACAGAAACCTTTAGGAGATATTCTGCACAACACTGTTAAAATTCAAGATTTTTCCAAGTGGAAAACATCACATGGACACACATGTATTTTTCCTACGATAGTTTGTCTCCCTGGAATCTTCCTAATGAGTTGTGATTGCAAGCTGAGTCATCTTTAGGGCCTAACATTTCAGTTGGTGTCAAGTAATTTGTAAATTGCTTTTGGAATCATCCAATGCAAACATTAGAAAAAACACACAGACTGCATATCCTTATTATTCTTGGTAACTAAAGTGGAAACATCATRGAAGAAAACTACTGATAAGAGAAATTTAGTTGATGGAGTTAGAGCTTACTAGAAAATTCATGGCAGCAGTTTCATAATCTGAAGGTGCAGATAATTTCACRTGGGAGTGCAGATACTGATTTCCAGGAGGAGGATGCTTTGTGTGATTCCAGAGTCAAAGAAAGTAAAGTGGTATTTTAATCACCAACACCTTCTAGAACCAAGATAAGCATTGTCATTATACTGAGGGAGACTTAATGCATTAATAAGTCTGTGACTCAGTGAATCTCTCAGATAGTTATCTACACCTCTACATGGAGTTTTGAGGCTTTACTTTGCAGCCTCTAAACTTGGGGCTCTGAGGATTTTTCTGCATGCTTACTCTGTACCATAATGATGATGAGGGTCTGTGGTGTGCCRAAATGCAAAAATCAATGTACTTAATGTGAGTATAAATAGAAAATACTAAAATAGGAGTAGATTTAAGCACTGGAGAAAGTAGTGTAAAAATAGTTTCACACTAGCAGTGGTGCAGATGTGATGGGCTATCTTGTAAGTCCATTAACTCTGTGATTCAGTGAATCAGATAAATATCTAGAACGCTACGTAACAGTCAGTGACTTCTTGCTTTCTTCCTGTACATTAGAAAATAATTATTTTTAACTCTAGATATTTTTAGCATCCTGTCTTTCCTAAGAGTGATATGACAATTATATAATGTAGAAATCAATGAGGAATCAAAATACTCCTTTGCCATCACTAGCTGATTTGCACTTCTGGCACAGGGACTGCTGTGATGAGAGTAGACATGGAAAAATCTTTTCAGGAATAAGATCAGAGCTGCTTTACTGTGGTATATTAAAATGTGGGTGCATGTACAGAAGTAGATGAAAGGTGTATCATTGTCATTGACTTTTCATGAAAAAAGTCTGCTTGTTCCCGCATTCTGCCTTGACTTTTAAGTAAAGGCAAAATTAAGAAGTGAAGGGACTTGTTGGGTTYCAGAAGGAACGTTTCTGTGGCCATGTGACAGTACAGTCACATATGAGGAGTTACATGGGCATCAGTGAGTGATGCATGCATGCAGACATGAAGCAAATAAAAGTTCCAGCTTTCCCATGGATTGCTCCCTGAAAGAGAYGATGGTGATGATGATTTACTCCTAGATGCACCAAGGGAAAGTGGTGCACAGACCATGACTCTGTGCTTGGGTAGCTCAGAGATTCACAGTGAGAAGCTTTTGGCCCGCATATCCTTAATAGCAATTGAAGTCCCAGACAGGATGTACTTAGGAAAAGATGTGGCCAAGCTTCTCAGCAAGCTCTGCAGAGCTGACATTTTTTGATGAGACTAAATTAGTRTATTCAGACACATGGTGAATTGTGATGGTGTTCTCTGCAGAGCCAGGAGCCAGACTTGATGAGCCTTGTGTGTCCCTTCCAGCCCAGGATACTCYACAATTCTATTCTATTCCTTTCTGGCTCAGCAGAGACCTCTTTCCTGCCTGATGATGCAGAGCACATTCATCTTTTCCCCACAGACTGAGTGGCACAGTGAAGCCAGCTAGAATGAGCAGAAYGCAGAGCACAAAATTCTGTCTCTGGTCTGGGCAGCACTATCACCTGCCTGGCTGGACTCCCACTCCTCTCCAAATCATCTTAAGACAATTTTCTGTCCTTTCCCCTCTGCTCTCACCACTGCCATGCCTCCCAGAGGTGCAGTCAGAGGCAGAACAGTCCTTGCATACAGAAATTCTATTGAGGTGACCACTGCCTGGCACACAGGACTCCCTGCAATGTGAGTCATGCTGCAGAGTCACACCTTTCTCTTTRTCAGCTGTTCCCACCCTTGAGGCATGAAATAGGAGTTAAAACTGTTGTTTGTTTGTTTTCCAAACAAAATCGTATAGATGAGCAAAGTATTTTGTGGGAAACGTTTGCTCWAGAAAATCAGATATTTTTCAGGATACTGCAAGCCTAAACAATTACTTGTTTTGACTGAAAAATTTTGGGGATAATGAAAAAGTATTTCTACTTTTTAAATGATTTTGTGAATATTTTTGATGTTCTGAGACACAGACTATGAAGTTTCTCTCCCAATATCTTCTAAATAATGGAGAACAGAAAAAAATATGGAAAAAACTCCGTTAGTTTGGACACAAATTAATTCACCTAAAAAAGAGGATGTAAATATTGTGTGTGTATCCACCTTAATAAACAGTAGCCATTTTGCAGAAATCTCTRTGGGATTGTCCAGGGAATTTGTTGTAACCTGTGGTTAATCATTGATCATCTTCCTATGCAAAACTGCAAGTCGCATGACTTGGTGAGTAACATATAGGAGAAGAATGTAATAAGTCAATATTTAGCCACTAGCTTATTATTTCCATTCATATCGTGTAGAGCAAACAGACTGTGTACCAACTGCCACTTCCTTAATAAGGAAAAAAGCTAGTAATGCCAATAAAAGGTGATTTTTATTACAGAATAGGTTGCATATTTTTCATGCTTTAGCTTCATTTATTATTTAAGGACTCTTCTACTACTGCATAGTTTAGGCATCGCTTTTGTTTGCAGTACAGTTTGTGTATTTTTTGAATAGTATTGAAGAGTATTGGAAAAATCTGTGAAGGACTTGTCTTAAAAAAGAAGTGAAGACTTTAGAACTACCTCCAAGTATATAAAAATAAGTGCCTGAAAAATGTTCTGAGCACTTTACCTTTGGAAGTTTCCTGTTAAATGTTGTTTTCAGTATACAATCTGTGTGCTTTAAAATGTTACATGCTGTTATTATGAAAACAAACAGGTCTACAATGATCTCATTGCATGATTTATAATGATAAATGTAAGCACAGATGCTTCATTTTCTGAAGATCCTCCTGAGAATCAAAACACAAGAAGCTGACCTTAGCACCTGCACCCAACCACAGCCATGGAAATATGTGTCATTATATAATCAWCATGAGCAAGCCTTTTAGTCAAAATTGGGAACACCCAAAGAGGCTGTGCACACTCAGATGGAAAGACAAAGAACACGAGTATTGGTGTCTTATAAAACACAAACAATGTAATTTTTATATAGAGTAAAATGCTGAAAATACTCTTTTAAGTAACTTCAGCTGTAACCTAAACTTCTTTTACATTAGAATGTAAATGTAGGTATATTCTGATTCACAGTGTTCTGTTTTCCACAGTTCCTGCTCTTATACAGTCTAACATACAACAASAAGAAACTCAAGAATGCATTTTTCTTGCTTAATCAGTATTTAATAATCATSCTTTCTTTTTTCTCCTGCTTTAAAGCTCTCAGACATCTAGGCAGTCAACTGGAAAAAGTTTTTAGACATATGTGACTAATCATTAATCACCATTAATAGTGAAGAGCCAATAGTCAAATGAGATTCACTTTGAGAAAAAAAAAAACAACCAAAAAAAACCAAAATCAAAAAACTACCTGAAATTTATTTCCTAAGGATTTGGCACAACATTAAGGAGAGAAAAATATGGTGAACCTGTGAATTATTCACAGGCATCTTCCTACCTGTGTGAATTATTCACAGGTAGGAAGATTTTTTGGCCATAAATGTGGCCTCATAAGTCTCATAGAAGCCCATAAGCTCATAAAAGAACCTCCSAGGTGGACCCAACAGTAAGAGCAGCATCCTGAGTGTTCAGCAGTCACCCTTGGCTCAGCCCAGTGGGAGTGTGAGCCCTCCCAGGTGGGGAAAGAGCTGCATCCTGGTCTGACCACGAGTGCAGCTGACCTGCCTAAAATCTGCTGGACCCAACATCATCCCCAAGTTCAAGCATCAGCTGATGACCACCTACCTTCAGTTTGACTGSTGCTTAACAAGAGATACTGCCTGGTGAATGAGAGCAGTGCCAGGGAAACATTTGAGCTGTAAGTTTAGATAAGAAAGCATGAAAGGTAAGCAAAACTGGCAAAGCAACACCAGAAAGATATAGGTTAAGGTCACATGATAAGACCAGKGATATCACAAAGGCAGTTACTGGGTGGCCTGCCCAAGGTGAAAAGATTTCCCACCACCTTTCCAGAGAGAATTTTAAAATAAATCTGCCAGTACTAAGCTGGAATGGTGTTTGGGTTTTCTTGGAACCAGACTGGTACTTAATTTCCCATATCCCAAATTCCAGTACACTGTGTTAGCTTTTCATTTCCTTGTGTTGGCCTAAAAACATTGAGGTGATTAGTTTCTTTCAAATTGTTAGCTGAATGTATCTCCTAATGGAATAAAAGTGTTGTAGACTTGGGATACTTTAGGCTGAAGTATTGGGTTTCTTACAATATTTCTTCCTGAAATGTCACATTTATGTATGTTCTTGAAGAAACACTAGAAGAATTTGTTTATACAACATTTTTGAGGGCCATCCTCTTCCATTTTTGGCCAATCATATAAAGAGAAAAAATAAATCTGTAGAAAGGACCATTCCTCAGATCTTGGCACAAATTGTTTATTTTTGTACAGTTTTCTCAACACTCAATTTCTGATCCATTACAGATTTAAAACTTGTTGGATAGTGGTGAGTTTGGGCTTTGACTTCTTTATTACAAGTAATTTTTCATTGCAGTAATCTACTGTTGCTGTCTACTTAGCYACAGGATATCTCATTGTTTATATGTTTATGCCAAGCTGATAACAACGTTATGTCACATAATAACTTAGCATAACAATTTGAAAGGTTTAAAGGCAAAAAAAAAATATTCTTTGGATTTCTTCAACAAAACAAATACCGTTGATGATTATTTCATTCTCATTTCTGYGGACTTTTTTTGCAGTTAATGCAGACAAAAGTACACTGAGTTTCTTTCCTGAGGCTGTCAGGAAAGGTGGGATGAGGAGCACTCCAGGCTGAGTTTCCCATTCATCCAGCTGACCTGTGGCCGTGCTGTGGCTGATGGGGATGGTCCCTTCCTKCCCCATTGCCCTGGCTATGGTTTCCCACCATCATGCCGGTGCTGTCAGCAGCAACCATGCAGCACACAGTCAGCTGGCTACAAGCCACCCCTGAGTGCCACTCTGCAGCTGAGCAGTGTTTTATGAGCCCATTTTCAGCTTTGTTCATGAGCTGGTCCATCTCTCCCTGTGGCTGGACGCTGTCTGGTGCATCTTTGTGACCCGTCCTGGAGCAGAAGGGAAGCCCAAACCCAGCGATGAGTGTGTGGGATTCTGGCCATGAGGCCACCAGGGAGGGCTCTGGCTGWTGCTGAGTAGGTGCTGAAAAGGCCTCACTTGTTTGGGGGAGCGCGTGGGAGTTTCCAAGCTCTGGGACACCACACCCTGGGGCTGCAGCAGCTGCGCCTGCCAAGGAAAACGGAATAAGATGCAGCTGCCTGCGTCCAGGGGCAAGCTCTGCTCTGCCACTCCTTAATGCATCCCAGAGACTGCTGCAGCTCCCCAGGCTTTGGAAAACATGGTCCTAGCTCAGATATGATACACTGACTCTGGGCCCTTATCACATGTTGATTCACCTTGAATCACGAACACATGTTGAATAAATTAATTCATTTMTTCATTAAAAATACAGGAAATAACAGCTCTTTTAGTCTTGTCATTTATCCTTTTTCATTGTCTATAGACCTTAATTATCTTAGCCCGTATGACAGAGATYTATAACATATTGAGAACATATTGAACATAACATACATTGAACATATATAACATATTGAAAACAGGGCTCTWTTTAAGGCAATCAGCTTGGGGGATAGAGAAATGACAGATTTAATTTCTTTTACTGTGTCCTGTAATATAGAACAGTCGAATCAGGGTTTTTTAAAATTTTAAAAAATCTCCCTAGTTCTATAAGTTTCTCTGCCAAATGTTATAGTATACTAAAAAAACATTCAAAGTAAAGATTTATAATGAAAAGACTGATAAAMCAATGCTAAAAAATTCCAGGGGGGCTGTTCTTATACAACTTCTCTTTCCAAATGAAATGGTCTCATCAAGATTATTGGCTAKATATTTAATTTCCAAAGCTCTGGGTTAAAATACCCAGTTAAACAGAGCAGCTGAAGTCCCACTCTCTTAAAATCATTGAAGGGCTGGATTGCATTGCAGCTGTGTCTGTGACGTGGGAATTTTAATAGCTTTAGAGAAACAAGAACTGAAGTTGACACATTTGAGTTGTAAATACAATTTGATAATTATAGTGTCTGTGATCTCATGTAATAGTTTTCCTTCATATTGCAACATTTTTATATCAATATTTTTATGTTGGTTCACAGCTTTTATTTACATATTCTGATGTAACCAGAAAACACTACAGTCTCTGAAAATATTTTCCTTTGGTAATTATGGGATGCTTTACTTTAACCTAATCAGATTGTGAATCAAATTTGTTTAGTTTCAGAAATGGAAAGTTCTTTTTATGAACTTTTTATTGTTCATAATGAATGCTGCTGGTAGCTCCTCAGGAAGTATAAACTGCATTTTAGCAACTCCTATTTCATTTAGTAGAAAGCTGCAGCCCTTAGAATTCAGACATTCTGACAGGTTAGGATCTAGGTTAAATAATATATATATATTTGAACTTCCAAATCAGACAATCACTTCATCCAGTACTTTCCCAATGTGATCATAATAAGCCATGGAACACTTCTCTTGCTTTTACGTTCTTGGGAACTTTTGCAGACATCAAGAAARAGGCACAATATGTAATATTTCCAAAAGGAATTATATGAACTTCTTATTTTACCAAAATGTCAGTYACTCAAAATTATGGCTATTATTCCTAAATTATAGAAAGCAAAGATACAACTTAAAACTCAGTAAACTAATCTGCTCTTCCGAACTGTCCTATCTTTAGTAGCACCCTCTGCAGCTGGAACTGCTGGTGGTGCTCAGAAGTACCACAAATCTTCTATGATGTTTTTTCTGCTATTGTTATTAATGTTGAGTTATGTCAAGGTGCATTTAGACAAAAATTTAAATACAATTAACATGCCTAAAAATAATTTTAAATACTATGATCATTGAGTGATTTTTTAAATAGTGAACTAAATAAAAAKTAAATATTATAAATAAATAAATAAATATTATTTTAATTTTAAGATTATTGATTTATTAAACAATGTTTACATGTAGTTAGGTAACTGAAGCAATTATTTTGGAGCATTACATCTTACAAGAATCATAGTTCCAACCTTACCATCCTTTACTTTTTTATTGATTGAAGAGTTAAAAAAAAAGTATCTTGTTTTTTCCCTGAAACTTTCTTCACAATGCCACATCAGATAGAGGCCTTTAACAACATCTAATGGTTATTTATTGCCAATGTAAAATCATATCAAGGTAGCTCACGCGACTTGTTATCTCCCTCTCATGTATATCTGATGAGMTGATGGAACTGAAATGTCCTTCTATTGGCTGGATAATTTAGCTGCTCTCATCCTAAAATCCTGAAAATCCTACAACTAAGAAAAAAATTTCAATTTTCAGAATTTCCAAAGTCATATTCCTACAACAGAATAGACTTTGGCATTCGCATCTGGGTTTAGGTGTCTAAGCCTGAGTTCTTTTGTGTGGGAGAAGGTCAACGGTAAGAGTGAGCATTTGCCATTTCAAAGATCCACCTTTGTACAGATGCCTGAAATCAGGCACACAGAGCTGAAAAGCCCCATCAGTATTCAGCAGAGTWTGTAATTTGCCCCTGCAAGAATTGCCATGGATCTTACCTTGCCCATTCTATTTTAGAAGAGTGTCTGGTCTGCCAGGTGAAAGTGCCAAAATAACTTGATTTGTTCAACATTCTCACAGATTTTACACTGAAAACCGGTTCTGCTTCATCAGTGGATCAGGTTCATAGCCCTTTTCCTTGACCAATATCCACAAGTGATCACAGAAATAYCTGGGACCTATTGCTGTTTAAGAAATGAATTCTACTGAGGGATGGAGTGGAACTTATCCCCTGTGTAAGACAACTTTCCACAGTCTCCTAAAAACTGTAAGTAATTCAAGATGGTGGGATTTAATAAGGTTTTTGAATACAATCCCTAAACAGGCAATATACATTACATCTGTAGTTAAGTCATTATTCTGTCACTTGAAAAATCTTGAAATATTGTCCAAGAAAAATCAGATGACTTTAGATACTACTGTGAAATCATCCAATTATTCAAAAAATGTTAGCAGTTATCTTGGCACCATTAAACATCACTAAGCCAAGAAGATGTCATAATTGGAATACACTGGAAATAAATGAACTGGTATTTTGTGCAGATCCTAGTTAGTTTCACAATACCTTTGGAATAGTTACCAGCTATTGAAAAAAAGTTTGCAAATTGCACTTCTTAAAAACTTYAATTTGGAAGACAAGGAAATCATCAAAGTAATAAAAATCCCATTATTTAAGGAAAAAACAGTCAAGTTTATAGTGACTGTAGATCTGTGTAAGAATTCTAGGTATTTACATGGCCTTATRCTGAAGTTTGATATGAATTTTGTGAAACTTTGGCAATAGTTCCAGTCCCATGGTAAAACTTACCTCACTAGGCACTTGTTGGRCCACTGTGTCCAGGCCTGCCGCCCTTGACCATGGTCCTAAACCATGTAGGTAGGATCCATGTGCTGACARCCTTATCTGGGAAGTGTACCTCTTCTCAGAGGGGACTGAGTGGCTTCCCAGTGCTGTACTTCTGCCTAAACAGACAATAGATGCCCACAGAAAAAACCAGAAGGATGCAGTAACTTCTCTCACAACATTCAGTTCTTTGTGGACTACAAACATGGGAGTAAAGGGGAATTTTCCTCCAGAACCTCCTTATCTCTGGTAGCCTCCTTTCCTCTGATTTGCCCAAACCTGTTTTTCTTATCCCAGTGGCTCCTTGTCTTTAATCCTTTCTGCTTTTGATTTCTTGTGTACATACTGCATGGGCAGGGCTGTGCATGAGAAAATACATTACTAACGTTGCTCTTTACCTTCCCAGGTACATGTGATGATTCAGATATTATAAAAATAGGCTTCACGGAAGTTTTCCAACAAGTCATGTCTCACTTTAGCAAGAAACAGAATCCACACAGCATTACAATCGACCCAAATACAGTGGGAAGAGTTCTATGGGCACAGATCAGAATTATCAGGAATCAAGTCATCACCACATACAGTGGACTCCTGGAAACAGTCTCTATCTTGTAAAGGAGGAGAAATGCATTGTGATACTTAAAGAAGAGAAGAGAAGCCCCTAACATGTATAGTCCAAATACATGTGATTTGAAGTGATTTTACTATGAATTAATGAAAACATTTTCAATAGATCCCTAAGAAACTGTTGTCTCCCATGAACATTTTTCTTATGTCCATAGCCACAAACTGAAAGACAGGTTCAGATTATCATTAATCTTCCYGTGTTTCTATCACAAATGATCTAAAATTCTATCTATTCTACCTATTAACCTAACAATATATAGTCCCAGCCTCTTATTATGACATGGTAAGTTGTAATTGATTTGTAACCATACTTTGGGAACCACTGACTTAAGCAATCAAATAAAGACCCAGATGTCTTCAGACAGGAAGCCTCAACAACATGTATTTTCTCCTTCCACTTTTGTCTTACTGAAGTCAAATAAATGAAAACCCTCTCAGATTCCACTTTTCCACATAAAAGAAAATACGGAAAAGAAAAGCGGAAAGAAATGCGGTAAAAACTGTGATACGGTAAGGATCCTCTTTTTAACTACCCATGATCTAGACCACTGTGTACAAAATGTACTCTTGTTCTGTTTTTTTGATGTCCAGACATTAGTAAACTTCTRCTCAGGCATCAGGTCCTGCCCAACTTCTCGTCCCATGCAGATGACAAAGTTTCTCAGCATACAATAGTGATTTACAGGGTTTACAGCTTGGGCACTGTTTCTTTGGGATCTAAATACATGGCATACAGATGAGAGTGGGAATTTTGTCACCTTTCAATCACTCATTCTTACAATAACTTTATAGTTTTATTTGCACGCCTTTTGTGATGGTATATCTTATGCCCTTTAAACTGAATCTCCATACAAAAAGTCTGTATTCTAAATATTGGGACATAAACACCAGGTCCTGAAAAAGACATAATGCAGTTTCGTCACCAAAACCAAAAGGAAAACGAGTGCCATTGGCTTGCTGACAATGTCTGTTTCTGTGACTGAGCCTTCAACAAAATTTGAATATATAGCAACAGACACCTAAATGGCAGACATTTGGTGTTAATTATTTGCTAGCTGTAACCACACAGCAGTATCTGGCATCACCCCTTTCACTAAATTTAGAACAGGAAATGATTGCATTAACTGACACAGCACTCCCATGAGCACTTCARTGTGAGACTGCCACTGAAAGGAGTGACCCTGCATCACCCCATCCCTGCTGCTCCCAGCTCCTGCCCCAGAGCCATCGTCCACCCTTCATACAGGAGTGGGCTGAGGCACAAACCTGGCTTTGTGCTACCCCTGCAAACAACCCCAGCTGAGAGGGTGGGCACAYGAGCAGCTGTGCTGGTACAATGCAGGACATGGTCTGAAAAGAGAAGGAACCACTGAGAAAAGTGGAGGATTTGGTGCACTTGCTTTAGCCTGTCTAAGATGTCACAGGAAACTGCAGCAGCAAGTATTGGCTTCTGCTTCACACATGAAGCAGCTGAGTTGCTTTATAATTGCCTTCTTTATTATCAGATATTTCTATTTATTGCTGAGGAAGCTCAGGTAAATTCAGCACTTTCACTGTTATTTGTTATGGAGCAATAACATTAGTGCCATTCAAAATTCAATTTTGCATCTGGAAATCCTGTAGTTTTTGGTTAGCATCTATGGAGAAAGGACTCTACAGCAAGTATAATCAGCCTGAATATCCAYGAATAGGAAGCAGCTATGCCTGGGGAATTTACACCTGCCTTTCTTAATAAATTTAMCCCCAGAGACTTTCTGTCCAGTTCTTAATGGTAATGGCTTCTCATTGTTTACTTTTCTGTGTAAAAGACTTTGTGAGGCCTTCACTYTTTAAAAAAACCTACTGCTACTGTGGAAGAGCACAGTATCTAAGTCGGGTATATGGAATAACTCATATTAATAAACCTGGATGARTTTCCAGGCTTTGTGGTTAAAAACATGTTTTATCTTTGACAATCGTTATTTTAAATGCTTATTACATTTTCCTAGCACATTTTATGACAGTTTTCTCTATTCAGTTGAGATCCTTGATTAATCTTCACAGCTATGACTATTAATCCTCATTTATTCAGTCATCTGTAAAAATGCCATTATCTCTGATTCTTATTCAAAGTTTAGTTGAAAGCAGCAGTATTAGCTCCCAGATCTCTATTTCATTATTGCTCAAACAATTTAACAATTGGGAGAATATTCAGGGGGACAGATCAGAGAGAGCTGCCAAACTTCTGACTCAATCCATGAAACATTTTCACAAAGGATAGCAACAGATTTTTAATGAACAAAGAGCAAATAAGTAACTTTTTTGGTAGGAAAACTCAGTTTGATCACTCAGCATTGCACCTTATAAATGACAAATAATTGTCTTGCACCCAAATACAGGGCTCAGACAGGAGGGACAAATGATCCTTTTGTTACCTTTGTGAATTTTCTGTAAATCCTGCTTCCATGTAGCTCATTGTCTGTGGAGTGAGAATCATCCTTTCTGCGTTTGCTCTGGTGATTTGACATTGGGACAAATTTCATGTCCTTTTCTCCTCCCATACTGAAATAAATTCACAGCAACAAGACCTGTAGGTACTATGTTACCCACATCTCCGTATGTCCACATTCTTTTATGTATGATACTTATGGAAGTATCTTGGACAGCTTCTCATTCAGCTTTGTGCTCTGTTGTGCCTCTGTTAYGAGATCTTGTCTGAACCTGCCAGAACCAAAAAGAGATTTTCTCTCCTACACTTAGAATGATGCCAAGATACATTCATCTACCATTAGCAAGTCACTAGAAAGAAACCAGGTCATCTTTATTTCTATCCCAGCTCCACCCATTTTGCTTGCAATTCAAACTGTTGTAATTCAATCTCCAACAAAATTTCTGAACACCATGTGCGTCAAAGGGGTCTTTATGCAACTCCAGGAAATGTTTCATCCTCTTCTCCAAACTGCAGYCACTCAAAAAGGCCTGACTAAGATGCAGAGCAGTTGAAGCTCAGATGGTAGCTGGTTATCAATGTGTATGCAAACAGCAAGGGAATATTTTTCATGTTTCAAGGATACAGGGGTTGTAAATTATAAGGAAATGTGAGCATCTTTCAGATTAAAATTGTTTGAGCAGGTCCTAATAATGCTGATAAAATCACTTACTGTGCCCATGGTATAACCTGTGTTACAGACTGMAGAGAGCAGCCGTTGCTTTTTCCTTGAGGAGAACACTGTTGGAAAATATCTAGAGTCTGCAAGAAACCAGCAGCTGTGAAAAAGCTTTCATTCAGTCATGTCTGATAGCAAATTCCAAACCTTTAACTTGTTTTTCAGTGGAAGAGGGTGAGGAGGGGTGAGCATAACATCTAGCCAAGTGTCATGCCAGATTTGCTTCAATATTTGGAAAGAATCAGGCTCTGATTTGATCAACAAAGGGCTGAGCATCACATACCTGTTTTACCTGAAAACAAAATGAATMATGTACGTTTAAATACTTTACTAAGGTCCATAAGATAGGCTTTAATTTTAATTTTCCTGCTCTGGCCCTTAAGCTCTCTGTTAATAGTGTACCTGAAAGTATCACTGCATGTAAGTATTTGGCATGGTARTCCAGTTTACACTGACAATGAAGTCAGTGAAGATATGAGAGTTCAGTGGAGTTCAGCCAGTGAACACTTGGATGTTTAGCCCATACAGTGATAACAGACAGATGAATTTGCTTTCTTCTTTCACCAGCYTACTTAAAACTGCTTCAAGGACAATGGATTTTTCCAAACAAACTGAATACCATTAYTCAACAATCAGACACTCTCTTTTACTTCTTTTGAATCATAGTGACTTAATAATTGAAAATAATTCAAAAGTAAATTAAAAAGTACTTTTCATACTAAAGTAAATGTTTTCAGAAAAATTACTTGCTGAGAACGATCACTGAGGGGTACAATTCATGTTTGGTGAATACACTGCTGGCTACATATATAATCAAACTAACTTTTTTTTAACATTTCAGAAAATGTTGATGAAWTTCTGCTTTTATGGTGCTAAATAATTAAAGCCAAAATGGATTTTTAATCACATTGGTGATTATAATTTATTATTCACATATGCACATGGTTAAAAGATAAGTATAAATTCATATAGGTATTAGATACTGTATATACCTCACACAAGGAGTGATACATGTTTCATGGTTGCAACTCAGGATAAATTTACATTTTTACAAAAGCAAACTGAGAAGAGAATCAGGCATTAGAAACATACTCTTCAGACTGATAGATACATTTTGCTATATTATCATATTCTCATATATTAATTACATATTATATACTATATATTGTACAAATATGCATTATAAGTGGAGAGCTACTTACAAGTCAAGACCTACAAAACAAGTCAGAAAAAGAATCCAAGCAGCAAGTTCCATTTTTCCCCAGCAAATTACTTTTCTGTTGTTATGTTATTTGTATCTTCAGATAAGCACTTTCAAGGTTTTTGGTTTCCAGCTATCAACAGTGAAAATAAATTGCAATCATACARGAAATCTTGAAGTCTCCTTTGGTCSCACCAGGAATCCACAATAGCTTGAAGACAGACCTGAAACATCTGTTACCAGGATTAGACAMGTTACTAGGGACTAAAGAATCTACATTTCCTGTATTCTTACAACATCTTTATATTTCAATATGAATAAATATCTTCTAAGTCACAATTATGTCTTTAACAGAGCGTTGGAAAATCAGTACACATAAAAGAAATTTGAAGTGTCAGCATATTTAAAGTAAATTGAATTAGAGATAGCTGACTAAATTAAGAAATACATTTTTATCATCTTTGCAGCAAAATGGCCATTTTTTCTGGGTTTGTGTTAAAACAAAAGGACATTTTCTTAGTACAAAATGTAACTACAGAAATGTTACATATTTACTTGGCAAAATAATCGAGTTAGGATGTTCAAATCAGGCTTTTTTAACTTTGGTAATTTGTGAAGATACTTCATTAGTCAATGGTGGAACTTTATTACCAGTGCAGTGTGCCACTGCCATATGAACCATAAATAAATCTGTTGTCCCAGCAACATCTTGYGGCATTGGGAGACAACCTGTACTCCAAAGTGTCGGTCTCTCACTAGAGGACTTTTGGGGGTCTGTGCTCATTCAAAGCTGTTCTCAAACTGGCACAACTCAACTCCACAGGGCTCAGAAAACTCTGATTTACCACAGTCTGAAAAGCAGCACTGAACTGTGCTTTGTGCCTTGTGTGTTGGTGTAGATGATTTAGCGGTGAAGGGGCTGTGGATGGCCCCTGTGAGGAGCAGCCAGAGCGGCCCCGTGCCAGACCCCGACAGCTCCAGACAGCTCCAACCACCCCACCACAGGGCAAGGCTGAGCCCCACAGCCAGCCTGGTGGCCCTTCTGGGGAAAAGTGTGTAAGAAAGGTCAAAAAGCCACACAGCAGTGTGAGGAGTGAGGAAAACCAATGAGACAAACAGCTCTGTAGACAGCAAAGGACTGCAAGAAAGGAGGAGAGGAGGCGCTCYGGGCGCTGAAGACGAGATTGTCCTGCAGCCCCTGGTGAAGATCACGGTGAGGCAGTGTGCCCCTGCGGCCCGTGGAGAATGCCATGGTGGAGCAGATATCCACCTRTGCAGSCAGGAATATCCATGGCAGTCTATGGGAAGCCCGCACTGGAGTGGGTTCCGATGGGAACTGCCTCCTGCAGGTTTATCCTGAAGGACTATTGCCCAAGGAGAGCACCCACACTGGAGCAGGGAAAAATGTGAGGAGGATGAAGCAGCAAAGAACTGTCCTGAACTGCCCATGAGGCCCATGCCCCATTCCCAGCACCACCTAGGGGGAAAATGGAGAGGAGTCAGGAATGAAGAWGTGAATTTGAGCCTGGGAAAAACAGGGGGTGGGAGGAAGATATTTCAGTTTTTTCCTTTGTTTTTCACCATCCAACTCAATGTTACTTGGCAATAAACTGAATTTTCCCAAYTCAAGTTGAGTCTGTTTTGCCTGTAATGGTAATTGCTAACTGATGTCTTTGCCTTTATCTTGACCATGAGCTTTTCCATGGTATTTTCTCCTCCTGTCCTGCTGTGGAGGGGGAATGAGACAGCAGCTGGGTGGAGGTCTGGCAGCTGGAGGAAGCCAACCCACCTCGTGCTCTAGGATAGTTTCTGTTCGGTTTTATAAGCAACAATAACTGTTTTCTTTTACAATGTACTGCCACTTCTTAAATGGTTTTTCTACAGCTCAGATAATGTTTTCATTCCACAGTGCTGCAAAATATGGAACTTGAGAACTCTGCAGATGGGGCAGAGAGAAACACATGCCAGATGCTCTCTATGACTTCTGGTTTATCATGTCCTTAGTGACTTTAATCATTCTTACACTTCCTTTGGCTGATACAGTCTCTGGAACCAAGAGGTCCCAAAAATTACAACGTAGATGTCATACATTTGCAATCAATTTGTTCAGCTTAAAATATTTTAATACCATGAAAGACAAACTTGAAGACAATTCTTTTAAGATATCATAAAGCTGAGTCAATATTTTAAAGAGACAATCATTAATTTGACTAATTATTTTGAAATTAAAATATTTATGTAGATAAGTATTTTAATGTACTAAATCATTGAATAAAATGAAAAATGTACCTACCAGCAAACAAAGAAAACACARCTAACAATTGGCTAAGTAAAAATTTAGAAGATAAAAAAGATGCAAGGTACCCAAGACTGCACTGCCCAAAGGCTGCAAATACAATTTTYCTGAAGTTATCAGAAGGTACAAGTACCTTACAGTACCTGTGGAAAACTGCCAAGTCCAGACTTCATGAAATGTCATATATGGTCCCCAAAGATCATATATGGATCTCAGTGTACAATGGATTTAAAAATAATTGGGAATATAAGGCTGAACACAACTACTGAGAAAAAAATGGATTTACTCTATGAATACTGACATCCATATTCTTGCATATTTTTTCATTGTACTATCATTTCATTCCACATCATTCTTGGAGAACTGAGGACTGTTGTTAGATCCATCCTGGTCTGCTTCAAGCAACTTTCCTTATGCCAAGATCAGCAAAACTGCATCTTACTGAGGCAAGTTCCAGCTGTCAGCTGACGTGATGATCTCAGCTGTTCAATGACTTTGTTTGGCAGTATAATTTTCAGACATGTAACATAGTTGTCTTCTGTCCCTTTTATTTGTTTATTTGTGGTCATGGCCGTGATCATTTTCTGACTCAAGAACCCAATATAATCAACTGCATCTCCAATCCATTTCCATTTGAATAGACCTTTCTGAAAAAAGGGTATTAAATAAAACCCCTCCTAAGACCTTAGTAAATCTTTGGCAAAGAGATTAATAAAAATTGGAATTAAGAATTCTCTGTTCAGTATTTTGCTGGAGGTAGAAGTGACCACCACAGGGCCTTTACTGAAAGGCAGGACAAATTTCTGTCAACATTAATAATGAGCTTTGTGTCTTTGCAAAAATTAACCTATGTCCAGTACAGTGACCAAAGGATAAGATAATTAAGAGAAAATAATTTATCACGTAGAAAAGATCCTAAAAATAAAGTCATGGTCTTTCCAAAAGACAGGACTAGGTCCAATTCAACATCCAAAAGGCAACTATAAAGAATGTATTTCATCTGTGCTCAGAAGATTTCCACAGGGCCTATTGATTACTCAAATAATACCTAGGTCCTCAAAACAAACATTGTGGACACTTTCTTCAGACCTTTTGAACAGAAATGAGCTATATTTGAAATACAGATGCTWTTGCTTGGGATCTGTTTCCGCGGATTAATGTAAAGATTCAGGTCCTTGATAAATTTTAATTTAATATTGGAGGTAATACATGTTAGAGAATTATGTAACATCCAAACTTGTGGCAGAGCCAGCCTAAGTCTAAAGGTGATAAAAGATAATTCACAAGAAAAAAAAAAACCACTAAGGAAACAATTGCCCTCTCCCAGAAAAGTTTAGGGACTACAGAAATGTAACCCTGGCAAAACAAGGTTACCCAATGACACAAAATGTAATATTTTTATTATAAAAACATGTTTTTGCAATTGAGTAATTCCAGTTGGAAAATCTGTTTTTTAAAAAATAAAAATCTGTTTGATGAAAGAATTGCAACCTATAAAAATACATTCCAAACTACTTGATGAGACAGACATAGGAGACCAAAAGAAATATTATTTTTCTGGAACTTGAGGCTTTATGCTGTTCTTTTTTAAATCTCAATTATATTTTGTTTAACATTTAATATTGATAATTATATTACCTAGTTAGAAGTGGATTTTCTGCGCAGAGCATTCAGCACCTCAGTCAAATCCCAGCTAATGGCAGTGCTGAKGTTTATGAAGTTTATTTAGACAAAGATTTCTGACACCAACACATTAGCATCACTGTTTACATTTGAAAAGACTAAATATAAAGAATTTTATTTGAATATGACCTCTCTTCTATAGATGAACAATCTAATTGCTGTCTACCTTTTACTGTCCCTTTCCATCAGACATACCACGAGTGTTTCCAACGCATCCCAGGTGAAGATAAGCCATGAGCTATGTGATGGCTCTTACCATGCAGAGTACCTGCCTCCAGCCACGTGCAAGGCTTGTTGGAACAGAGTCAGCCTGTGATAGGTTGTCCAGCTGCACAAAGCCTGTCCCAGAAGCTGCCACTTAATAGTACTTGAAATTCCAGTCTTCAACTCAGAAATCATTTATTGCAAAGTCTACATACCCTGAAGTCTTTGGAAAATTAGATGTTTCCTTTGTTTAATCCTCTGCAGAATGCCAGTATTAACAGTGATGTTTGTAACTTCTATGTCTATATACTCCTGCACCTCTGGCAGAGAAAGGGAGGAAGGTCTCCTGAAAAAGGTTTTCAAACTCTGTTTTTCCTCCCAAGCATTTTAGTATGATTACAAAGAAACTTTGTTCAACAGATTTATGCTGGTGTAAAATCAAAGGCAGGGTGGATTAGCTGACCTTTTAAGAACAACTTTCCTCTCTTCCAAACTAGCAAAAGATTGAAAAATGGACAAGGTTGAAAAGGAAGTTGAAACTTCAGCAGAAAGGTCTTTGAGAAGTACTGAAACRGTTTCCAAAGGTCTCCCCCACACTCCCTGATTCAGTCACTCACAAAGTGGGCAGAGATCAACAGTGCAGAACAGGGGAGTAAATAGTAGAGTTAAACTCGAGACAGAAATCTCTTCTCCTTTGATACACCAGAAGCAGATTWCCTTCCTCACAACATGATAGCTCCTTGCATTTTACTCTGCCTTTACACCATCCATCTCTTATTTTGCAGCTGAGACATACATACTTTGTTTAAAAGATACAGCAAAGCCAAGAACAGAGTTAAGACAGGACAACTATGAACACAAATTTTCCTCTCAGGAAAAGAAAAAAAAAGTGTTTTCAGGGGTGAAAGGACTTGGCAAGAAAGCTGAAATCCTTTCCCTAGTATGTGAAAGATACACACTGCAGACCATACACTGGAAAAGTGTTCCATGATTAAAAAGATCTTTCTCTGTTTCTTTACCAGTTACACAGATGTAGGAATCAACAGGGGTATAGTAACCTCCTTGGCTTTATTTTAACAGTTCAARCTATGATAAAAGTCTTACTACACAAGAGCATTTAATGTGGAACCATTAGAGCCCGTGTCAATTTTCAGAGGTTAACAGAGCTTTTTTGGTAAAAAATGTTTTAAAAAAAGAAAAGCAAAAATGTGAAATGTTCCCAGAATGAGAATTTGCCTGCCAAGATCCRCACAGATTTACTTTTTATGGACAAGTTACAACTCCTTTAAAATGTTTATTTAATGGAAATATAAATGTCAGTACAATTTAAAGAGAGTGAGTGCCATAAATAGAGAATTGAAAGGTTTAATTGTCCTTTCCAGGTGTTCTCTTCAGAATTGCTTTCCTTGGCAACCCTTCCTTGTAGTTTCCCATAATGTTGATTAGCACCTCGGTCTGGGCTTTTGGGTATGTGAGCCTTTCATCACACTCAAGTTTTTCACAATTTGAGGATCATTGTCCTTTGCTTGGCCAAAAGCATATTTTATTCTAAGGGAAGGCAGAGTGCTAGCAGAAATTCCTCTCACAGTGTGATAGACCAGCTGAGGCTGGAGGGGACCTSTAGAGATAGTCCAGTCCAAATTCTTGCTCAGAGCAGGGGCTGCTGCAACAGTTGCCAAGGATCATCTGGACTTCTTCTGAACATCTGCAAGGGTAGAGACTCCACGAGCTCTCTGGGCAACCTGCTTCAGTGTTCAATGACTCTCACCATAAAATACCCTTTTCTTATGTTTAAATGGCATTTCTTGCATTTCAGTTTGTGCTCTGTTCACCTTTTAGTCCAGCAGGCAATAATTCCTKTCAGTTTCACAGAATGGAATGCTGGATGAGCACATTTACAGAGGGAGAAGTATTGAAGGCCTGATCACCCAACAGAACACAATGCTCATCCTGCTGCTACATATAATCATTCACTTGTCCTGTAAGGTACATTAAATTTTGTTAAAGAAAACAGTATCAAAGATTTCTCATTTCTATTGGCCTCAWTACCTAACAAATTGCATCCACCTTTACCCAATTTTGGAATGTAAATGCAATAGGGACACTTAGTGGAATACAGTCTGACAGGACATGGCTGTGTGTGTGCAAGCAGGACAGGCTGCAACATGGAATTCAGCAGTGCCAAATAACATGGTGAACATAAATATCACTTGCCATCAGTAATGATACAAATAGTGAAATGCATCTTTTATTGGTGAGTTGAGGCTTTTAGAAGTTAATCACAGAGACATAGTTGTTTTTATTATCACTGTTTTAAAACCCTTCCCGGACCTTCAGTAAGGAAGATATTTAATATTTCTTTTTTATGAAGAAACTACTACAGTCAAGAGAAAATCTTGCCCTGGGTTTTGTACTCAGTATTTGACAACATGGGTMAAATCACAGCAGGATAGACTAAACCTCCTTATTTAATGATTACATATCTAAGAGATTTCTTTCATACATTGGCTGAGTTAACATTCAGCAAACACTCTGCTCATGGTACCCACACCTATGTGCTACTTTCTGACAAAAGAATATCAGTAAGTAGTTATTCTATTGGAATGTTAGATAGATGTATGTACTTCAAGGACTCTTTCATAAGATATGGATTTATTGGTCAGGAACAAATTTTTATGAGAGGCAGCTGTTTTTCACAAATCAAGCTCTCAACTTGGTGCCTAATATGTGCAATTTCAAAAATAAGTTTTAGATCCTCCTCCCTTGATACATTTAAATCCTTTCAGCATCACAGCTAGTTCATGTAATTTCCTTATCCTAGAATTGCTCATTCAWTGTTTATGTCTTTGTAATGCTGAAAGCAGAAAATAGACCGAAGGCCCCATAGATAGTTTTATTTAATCTCCAGTGCTACCATCAGTTAAAACAAAAACCCTAACATATTTTTTAACTAAAGAGCTGCAATTGATGTGACTGATAACTAGTACATGATATTATAGAACAGGAGTGATTTTCGGGAAGGACTATATTTATACATGAAACAGAGAAGTTTAACTATTTCAACTGCTTTTTGTACCTTCAATAAATTTCTGGAGTTCACAGAAATGTATCACATGGTAGAGGAGAAGACAGAACCCCACAAAATCAAGACCCACGGAAATTATCTCTTTTGCTTTGTTTTTTAGACCAATTAGATTTGACATAAAACATACTATATTAATGCCATTCATTGAAATAGTCAGTGCCCTAAATTTATGCTTCCTGAGGTTGAGCACACACACACAGTGCAAAGCAGCCTCCCAGTCCTGCCCATTAAGAAAAAGTGAAGTCCTGTCAAGCATCTTTGTGAAACAACAGCTTCAAACCTTCACAGCATGAGTGAAAAGGGAAACAGACCTTACTTCTCCCACTACCTCCACCCTCCTCTTTCTCTTGTCAGTTACATATATTTTTTTCCTACCAAGACATGCATTATATAAATAGAAGAAATTACATTTGGATACATAAATTCTAAACATGAAAGCAATACTGCAACATCTCAGAGTAATGTCTTATCTCCCTAGGAAACATGTATACATACACAAACATAAATAAAGAGTTTAAAGTAGTAGTAGTAACAACAACAACAACAACAATAATAATAATAATAATAATAATAATAATAATAATAATAATAATAATAATAATAATAATAATAATAATAATAAATCCCAAGCCTTCTAGAAAAAAATTTGTGAAATTATTTTTAAGATGAATTGAATGGGAATTTTGTCACTGTCTTTGTTGGATTTGTTTGTAGGTTTCTACATTCAATCTTGTTGAACACAGGTGAAAATAAAACACTTCAGTTGTTAAATCTTTGAAATCCAGTATTTTCCACTAGGTGAATGCATGGCCAAGCTGGATATCAACACCACTTTATGTATGTATCTGTGCTCCCATTTTCTGGAGAATCTTCCAGGTCCAGAAAAAAAAAAAAAATTATTTAAGATGCTTTCATATGATCATTTTGTTTGGGGAGGGAAGATTAGACTCCTTCTCTTCAAGGAAGTATCGTTTCCTTAAACCTGCATTTATCACCTGTTGTTCCTATTAAACCAGTGTTCAGTATTGCACAAGCACAATAAAGGAGGCATTGAGCAATCTGAATTAACGTAACCTCATGATTTTTTTTTTTTTTTGGTGTTTTCTCAAAAGCATGAAAAAACTAGTGGGATTGAAAAGTTCTTTGTTCTCAATYATCCATGCTTTTTCCTCAGACCTGTTCAAGTGTGTGTTTTCTTGGTAAGTGCATAGGAGTTTGCCTTTGGGTTCTATGCAAAACTGCCCAGATCCATGTAGTCCTAGAACTGTATAGATGGCATAGGTGGCAGCTAAGTAGAGCAATACAAATACACTGGGTAGTAAGTTCTTTACTTAGTTTTTAAGTCATTACAAATCAATTTGGTTTCGTTTCTCTATGTGTTACTGGACACCACCCACTTGTTTGCAATACACAGTTTAAATAAACCGAAATATAAATTCAGTGTTTTCCTTTTGTAACTTGCACAGCAATTTCTCCTAGTAAATTAACTTGGTCTGAGTGGAAAGAGAATAAGTATTTTGAAGTAAATCCCTGTCTGTAATTACATTTCAGTGCTTGAAAATTCAGCAACTGGATGATTTTTACCCAAAAATCATTCATCAGAGGTGTTGGATGGACAGAGACAGACTTCCCTTTATCTGTACACCAGTAACAATTCACACAACAAGAAACACAGAAAGCTTCCTAACCCTGCACAACCAATGGGTGTCCAGGAGTAACCTGAACTTCAGTTTCCAGCCTTGTTGAACCTTTTAGCCTTTCTGAGAAGACATCACTAAGCCACATTGGTAAAGAGCAGTGTCTGTGGACGTGTCAGAAGAGCGCTTATACAGAGCCACTAGGCAAGTCTTCTCATAGACAAATGATATTCTTACAAATTGTACCCTTAGCACTAACTTTAGGACAATTTTTCTTTTCTTCCTCATTGACCTCAGACATCCAGATCAGAAGTGAAGTAGTTTATAATTCTCACAGGTGATTTAAACTGGGAAGAGAACAGAGTTTGTGGTCCCTAAGCCTTTGAGGAAGTGAAAGATGTTCCACTAAGCAAGGCAGAGAAGGACAAATGCCTCCTGKTTTTTTCCTATGTGAGGAACTACAAAAGCACCTGCCTTGTGTCCAACTAAATGCCAGCTCCAAAGTATCCAAAGGCACCACTGATCTAAACAAAATGAAACAAGCCTCTTCATCTAGCTCCATTTCTTCTTTGCAAGTATTTCTCTACAAAACCGTGCTCATCATGTGGACTCCTTGCATCCTCAGGAAGACCTGCTATCTGTCGAGTTCCTTGAATTTGTCCCTGTCTTATCTTTTTAGTAACACTGAGAAGAGTTGTCGCCTAAAGCTGCAGCCTTTCCCTCTGGATGTGCTTTCCCCAGCTATGCCCTGGAGCCAGGCTTTTTTTCTCTTTTCAGCAGTGCCTAGGTACCAAACCTCCAGCCTACATGCAAGGAGCAGTTCCTAAGCATTTGATATGAGTCAYTGAAAATCCTGCCTTTTCAGTATATGCTTCATTCCAAGCAATTGAAAAGTGGAAGAGGAGTGCCACAACTTCAGCTTTCTGCCGTCGTGGTAGCGAAAAGCTCACTCTACACCACCTGAACGGACTGAAGAAATGAATCTCATTGAAATGCAATGAAGGCTGCTAAATGTGCATAATCTATGGTAAACAGTAGGGCTTACTAAAGTTAAGTCTTTTTTAAAGGTGAAGTAAACTTTCCAAGAGAGAAGGCTGGTTTAACCCTGAGCGCGTTGTCCACCAAGGAATGTGGAACAGTTTATTCTCTGTGGAAGTTCCTGCTCCCGAGCTGGCTGTGCGCAGCCACCCAGCGTCCCCAAGCCTTGTCCCAGGCACTGCTYGCCGGGCCGGCCTCACGCCCCAGGCGCTGCCGCAGCGCCGGGACCGCGCCCGCACCCGCGGGGCCGCGGGGCGGGAGGGGCCGGGGCCGCCGAGCCCGCCTTGCTGAGGGGCGGCGGGGGCCACTCCCGGGCGGCTCCGCCGGCCGCCTCCGCGCCGGTTTCCCTCGGCTTCGCGCAGCACCTCCCTCGCCTGCCTCCGCCCCCCGTCCAGTGGCTGTCCCAGCTGCCGGGGCCGCCGGCGCGCCTGCTGTGCCCAGTGCTGAGCGAGCGGCGCGGCGGGGCGGGCGGACGGGACGGGACAGGAGAGGACGGCACGGCACAGCACAGCACAGCACGGACGGGACGGACGGGACAGCACGGACAGGACGGGCAGTCGCCCGGCGCCAGGTGAGTGGCTGCGGGCTTGCGGGAGCAGAGGCGGCCGGGGGCGGCGGGCTCCCGAGGGCGGGAGGGACGGGCAGCGCGGCGGCTGCGGGAATGGGAGTCGCCCTGAGCCAGGTGGAAGTGAACGACTCCGCGGGGCTCGGCGGCGGAGGTGCGCGGCTCCCTTGGGATGGGCTTTCCCGCCGACTCTTCCCGGAGGGACGAGCGAGGTTAGGGCGGGGAGRTCCCGCGGGGGCGGCGGTGGTGGGTGGAGGAGCGCCGGTCGGGGAGTTCCGACCTCCGCGGGCGAGCCCCGCGGCTCCCGCTTAGTCACGGATCCTCCCCTGTGTTGGCCCTGCGGGTCTGGCCCGGCCGGGGCAGGGCGGCCCGGGGCTGAGGGGAGGTGCCGCGGGCGGCCCGGCCCGTTGGGGCTCGCGCCGGGCCGGTGAGGGGCGAGGCCGCCGTGAGGGGCTGCGGGCAGCGCGGCCGGGCTTCGTCCTGAGCGGCGCTCACCAGGTACAGCTCTCCGTGCTGCTGGTGGAAAGCTCTCCTTCAGCTTTCCAGCATGAAGTGYTTAATCAGTCAACGGCGAGAAACATTTAGTAACGTGTTGAAATTGGCCCAAAAAGTGACAGTGACTGATTTTTGTAGAGGAGTTGGTGGGGTTTGGATGCGGTTTAGACGAAGAGACAGGGTAGTGTCCCGTTGGGACAGCATTGCTAGACCGGATCGGGGTTTGCTCTCACATCCATTTTCTGTGGGAGCGGGTGCAGAGAATATATTCAGCTTGAAAGTTTTCCCTGCTTCTTTTGCATACATTCTGCCAGGAAACCTGCATCAATGAAAGTGATGTCTTCAGAGTCACCTTTTGTGCGCAATAATTATTTCGCACGGAGGGGTTGTTTGGGGTTTTTTTGTCATGTTCACTGACTAAGTGTACTGGAAGCATCCTTTCTTGACTGAATTGTTTTTTGCTTTGGAAATGTATAGGTTTCATCATTCATGGATAGTATTTGTAACAGTAGTGACCTCTGTTGCTTTACTGTGTTATTTTCTTGAATGGATTTATGTGGAAACAGGGAACAAATTAACCTAGTTAATTAAACTTAAACTAGTTCAAGRTGTGCTTCTCCAGCAAATTAAATGTGTGATTGCACAAGCCTAGGCTGGTTTTGACTTCCATGAAATCATAGAATTGGTAGGGTTGRGAGGAACCACAGTGGGTCATCTGCACCATCCTCCCTGCTCAAATCAGTTTGAGTAATGCTGAAAGTGTGTTGGAATGGGCTTCAACACGAGCCAAAATAGAGTTTACAACCTCCAGATCTAAGAGGTATCAATCCCAAATCAAATTAGTTGTGTCTTCAGTTCTGTCATTTGTACTGAAAAAGTAAATCTGGTGTTGTGTGTGCCTACTCAGAATATGTTCCTCCCWGTTGTTTGCATAGAGTACATCATCACCAGAAGAGAACTGCACAAGCTGATATTGCTGTTCTTAAGCTTTTGACCTTGAGGGTTTCCCAAGTGGAAAGCAGACTTCTGTAACTGTTTCCATGGGTGAAACAAGCAGAATTTGTTCCTCTGCTAGGTGACCAGTAGTGTGTTTATTGAATTAAATGAAAGAACAAAAAAACCATGTCTTTGCTTAGGAGGATCTCCAAGTACTTGTCTTCACTGAGGTAGCACACATAAAATGTAATGATGAAGACAAATCTCTGAAGTGGAATGTTGTGAAAGAAGATGCAGGGAAGAAATCGCACATGAACAAAATTTGCTCAGAATCAAATTGGGGCCACAAAATTTTCTAGTTACACTATAAGATAACACAAAATTTGCTCATATACAAATTGAGGCTGCGAAATTTTCTGCTTACGCTGTAAGATAATATTATGTCATTGCTACTATGGTACCAAGTGAGCTAGTGTTATTGGTATCTCATATTAATATTACTTTAGTGTCTTAAGTTAGTTCTGTAGATCAAATGGAGTTTGTTAGCACATTCTTTTTTCTTCAGTGCCTTCCAAATTTAATGTTAAACTTCTGTTTCTAATACATCAACAGAAATTGGCTCAGATTAGGGCCAGTTGGAGAGAGATGAAGGACTAGATTCCCATTCTCAAGTTAATTATTCCGTWTACAGTTATTGTGCTGTGAGTACTCTTAGGTCTTCCACTAGTGAGGTGACTGTAGAGTGGTGGCAGATTTAGAAAGTTTGGGAGTTCATGGGAGAATAACTCTCRTTAAGTTTGAACAATTTTTAGTTCTTAATATGTAACATGATCACTGGCCTTGGCAAATGCAGTTTAGCTTTAAAACTGACTACTACACTCGAGTTTTATGTTTTCAGTGGAATATTAGATTAGATTATTTGAAGGCCAAAGTAAGGGTAGCTCATGCAAGTAATCTCATAGAATCTCATAGACTCCAATGTAAAAATTAGCATAAATAAGTCATGTTATTTGGCCTGAAATGTTAGCTTTATGATCAGTGGTAAGTCTACAAGAGGTTTTGTACATCTAGGTTCAGTTAAAACTTTGCTCTTTTCCAGATGCAAGGATTTAGAGAATATTAATTCATTGGTAGGTGCTACTCAGCTTGTGAACATAAATGGAGTTGATATTTTTGTTTATTAGACACATGTTCATGATTATGAAGGTCTTACTCTTTCCAGTCATAAATTCCTGGTGGAGTTACAGATGGGAAAGGTTCTATAGTTGATCTATGAAAAAGATATTCTTGTATAACTGCATGGTAGTTAATAGAACTCAATTACTTGAGAGTTTTGCATTCCTTTTTTGACAAAATACCTTTGAAATTTTGTTCMGGATAGACAAAGGGTCTTTTGTAGCTGACATTAAATCAAAGACAAAAAAAATCCACATCAGACTTCTCTCTGCCTGAGTCACATGGATTTGTCTTCAGSTGTGAGCTGAATAGTTTTATGCCACAGGTATTCAACCTGTGAGTTCTACCTACATCAGATTCAGGACAGTTTTATGGCAGGTGTCGTGYAGTGGAACTGATACAGAATTTTAGAAGTTCAAGTTCCAGACTCAGCATTTTCAGTCTTTCTTTTATTGTTGAGTTCTGTGGCACAGAGATATAAATGCTGTTTGGCACAACAGCTACTTTTCATAAGAGCTACTAGAAGCTAGTGCCTTATAAAAATGTGATTTTGTTGCTCTGCTCTGGGTCCTCTTCTGCTGGCTGCTTCAATATGGTGTTCTTAACCGCTCRTAGAAAAAGTACAGTTAATAACATGATGAGCTTATTTTTGTTTATTTTAAAAGAAAACTGTAGAATGTCAGTTATACTAGATAGAAAAGAAATACTTTAAAAGTTCCTCAATCTACTTAATATACTTTTTCAATCTGTAGAATTTATCGAAAATTACTAAGAATTATCACAGTATTTCTGTTTAGTGAATTTTGCATGAGTACTTCAAGTGATGTCTTAGTTACCAAAAAGAACAACTCCTCACAAATTAAGCACTATTTTCTCATTTCTGGTGTTCCTTAAAGGAATCATTGAGGAGTTATGGTCTAAGAGAACCATCAGGAGGTTTGCTGGAAGTTGTCATGTTTGACAAGATGTGACACTTCTAGAAATGGTAGAATTAGAAAGACAAAGAGTAATGTGATTATGATAACAGTGGAAATGTTATTGTGAACACATAACAAAACTTATCTTTTACTGATACTTTTAGTGGTCAAAACATTCTCTTAGTAAGTCCCTTTCTTTAGAGAAAAAAGGACTGTGCCTCTCTGCCTGGATTGATTAGACATTTGGGCATGCCTGATTGTGAATGCTGCTAAATTCCCTGTTTAAGTTCTAAGTTCCCAAGCAGACTTTGAATACCTTTCTTTCTTTTGCACCAAACTAATTATGGACAGAAGCTGACTGAATGGGCTTCTGATGGGCTTCGTGTTTTGAAGTGACTTTGTTCCTCCATTATTTATTCATAGCATAGTCCAGTGTTCATATAAGTTGGATTAAAAATGTTTTCCTTTTTCACTCTCATCTATGTTTTGGCAAGTCAGCAAAGTGGTGATTGTGGTTTATTTCTGAGAAGGCAAATAACTTTGTTATAGAGGTGATGATGATGAAAAAAACATTTGGAGTGTAGTTGTACAAAGTAATTTTTTGAGCTGATACATYTGTGGGGGTGCACACAGGAATGGTTCAAATTTAAAGAAACTTTTCTGGAGGTGCTTTCAAGTCATCTACTCACCTGTGTGATGACTTTCAAGTGTTCATGTATGTTTGCTATTGACTAACTKGTTTCAGTTGTAGTAGTCTAACATGGGCAATGGTACCATCTCCTGTTCCTCTGCAGACGCTTACACTGAGCCCTGAGGAGGAGAAGTGCTAAAGGAGGCCAGAACGCTGTTCTGGCATAACCCTGTTTCCTAGAATGTCTTAATAGAGGTTCCCTWAATATTTACCCCATGTGGAGACGGAAGTGCCAACATCACTGTATTTCCTCAGGCTGTGTAGGGTAGGGGTGCCATATTCTATATCAGAGTTTTAGTGGGACTTTGGAAGATGCTTGCCTCAGTGCAGCCATCCTTCCAAACTGATGAGTTCTATCTCTGTGGTACAAGCTGTTGGTTTTGGTCATTGAGCTGTTGACTGAAAGAGTCTGAGAGACTGATATAAACCAACCTACCCTCCTCTTTTAACCAAAATCCTCCACCAAATACTGTGCTTCTTAGCTAGCAGAGAAATTTTAATTTCCAAGTGCAAAATCCAAGAGACCTGTGAAGTCCATGAAGTGAAGCTTAGGATGAAATCACARTATAATTTCTTTTTTAGAGTGTTGCTATTCAAGCCAAGAGAGCTTGGAAAAGAGAGCGGGGAAGAAAAGTGTAAACTGAGCAGAAACAACTATTTRCTTTTTATTTTCCTTCACTTACAGTAAGCTGAAACCTTCARAACTTTTCKTTTTCCTTTTTTTTYYYTTTTTTTTYYWTYTTTTTTATAAAGTAGGAAAATTGAAAGCATGACATGAGCTGGACAGTCTTCTTTCTGGCGCTCACCTGACTCCCCACAGCCTGCTTACATTGTTCACTGATACAAATATTTGAGGTTTAGAAAAGTCTTTGTCCTTCTCTCTTTCTCTCTGCCTCAAACCAAGTCCTGTAGCTGAATACAAAGGTTTTTGAGAACTTTTTGTGTACTTTTTTGTGCTTATATCTCTATATACCCTTTCTCATGCTTTTACATGGCTCAAGCTGCATGCATAGTGTTCTTTTAATCTTTTCTGATGTGCCAACCTTTGTGTGGTCTTCTGCTCTGCAGAACACCTCTTGTTGTTTCCCCCCTCCTTTAAACCTATATATTCCATACCCCAAAGTGTTAGGGAAAATGTAAACAACCTGTCTGAAGTTGAAATCATCAGACTTGGGGCAAACATAACTACTTTTATTGATTCTCTGTTTGTTGTGCTTTACCAGTACTTTGTAAACTCTTTTAAGAGGAAACCTGCTCAGGCATTGTCAGTGAAGAGCTTTTTAGTTTGCTCTAGAATTAATAGAGGGTGTGAGTAAAGCTGTGCTCTTGAGGGAATACACCATGCAGACAAGGATTTCCTGGACAGTGTAAAACTTTATAAGAGTTAGAGAAAGGTCTCTTGCTCATCTCCCAGGTGACAATTGGATGTGAAGAGGTGAAACATTTCCAGTCTGGGTAAGAGGGAACAAAATCTGTTTGTGATTTCCCCATCCTATTTTTGCACTGTATAGAGCACAAGTTGCTGTATAAGAGAATTAAGTACCAAAAGTGCAGGTTTCTTTGGCCCTGAGGTCCATAATGGAGAGGCATGCAATAGCATCTCCAACTCCTGAATCCACTTACACAGGCTTAAGTGATTAAGTTTGCACTTTTACATGAATCTGAGGGGAGATCTGTGAGTTGAATGAAGGCAGACCTTGGCTTGCACAGCTGGGCATTTATAAAATAAAATATATTAATAAGTTATTCTAATGCCAGTATCCTGCAACAGCTGAAAGGCTTAAAGGAATGGATTTCTCAGAGAGCTCATCCTCCAGTTCTCTGAAGAGCTCAATCAACCAACTATGAGTTTTGCAGATGAGTGATGTCTGTGCTTAAGTGGCTTGTTGCTCTCTGTAAGCCAACTTATTAAAAATAAAATATTTGCTATCTTTGAAAACAGTAATGATTTATGTCAGGAGGAAGGTCCTTGAACTTGAACATATTACCACTACAGTCTTAGAAAAAGCTGGTGTTTCATATAAAGTCTCTAAATGAATATGATGACTATATAGAATACACCTTTTACAGACGTGATTAAGAAATCATGAATTAATTATTGAAATTAATGAAAACCAAATTATTATCAGACAGTAATAATCCTATTACTGTCTTCTGGAAAAACACATAAAAAATCCCCATGGAACAAAATTTTGAACTCAATGGTGCTACTTCTGCTCTTAAGTCAGTAAATTCTGTATAAGCCAAGATTTACTGTGACACAATAGTTTCCAGCATAAGCGTCCTCCCTATTACATCTAAGTTGCTTCAGCCAAAATTTAAAAAAAACATGAAAACTTCACTGCATTTTGGTTCCAGTCTGGAAAATATAAGGAATTGATGGAAGAAGTCTGCAGCCTTGCGTTCTGAAAAGAATGACATCAAGAAGTTTTCATACCTGGGCAGTTTGATGTGTTTCTCTTGCTTGTTTTAGCCTTTTGTCACCTGGCATAGACTTGAATAAAGCTGAATATCACAGAAGAGCAGCCAAAAGCTTACTATTCATTATTATCCTCCTCCTAAGCTGCAGCTTCTATAAATTTGGGAAATATTGTTATTGAAATCTACAATCTTAGTAGGGGAGGAATACAGAAGATTGAATGAGATGCAGAGAACATGGATGAAATAAGTGTGTCTTAAACAAAGCAGTTTGAGGTGCAGCAGTAGACAGCATGCTTGTAACCAAATGAATGATTGCTTTGGGCCATGATTTCCAACCTAAGTTTCTGTAACCAGCTGTTTATGCATTGGCAGTGAGAACCTGCTCTGCCTCAACCTTAGCATAAAAGAACTAATAGTTTATTGAATGTTAAAGATTGCCAGTAAATATGTATTTTCAACAGTAATTATGAAATTGGAATGTGAAATTTTTCCAAAAGTGATGTAACAAAATATGTTACAGAACACAATTGCTGTATTTATGTTTGGCACTTTCTTTGGCTTTAATCCTATGAAAATATGTCTGCTGTACTGCAAGGCAAGCAGTTTCTGAAGGTGAGTGCTAAATGTCTTCATATGTCACCTATGGGTGCACACTTGGAAAGTAGTGAAGTAGCAGGGAATGAGCTAATTATTATTAGTGATAGGAATTCAAACTCCTTTTTTATACCATCTTCCTGTCTTTGTTTCCACTAACCTCTGTAATTTGCTAAGAGTGTGATATTAATGCAGAACTGCAACATGTATAACACAACAGACAAAAAAAATCCAATTTTTCAAAATATGTTTGTTCATTTGTTTTAAGAAAAGCGCTCTCAATTATAGTTTGATTTTCAAATTAATAAGATGATGTGAAATGTTCTAAGACGTGGGTACAAGGTTGTCATTGGTCAAAATAAGACACTCTTCATGGACAGCAAACAGGACATARCAGATTTATGCCTGAGCCTTTAATTTCTATTTTCTGAATTTTCATTTTTTCTGCTGACCATAAAGAAATGTTTTATATTGTCATCTATTTCAGACACTTACTTCTTTGTAAATAAAAACCACTTAGTTGTAACTGAGAAAGGGAAGACAGCTGGGTACATCTTTACCTGAAGTTTGTGCACAGAATTCTTTCCCACACTTGGGTGGCTCAGTAACTGTTGTACTTAATTAGATTTGCTTGATATACGTGTGAAAATTTTTCATCCTGCTGCAAAAACTATGCATAATGATGCTGGGCTCCCTGAGTCACACTGTATTAATCTATTATGAAGAATACAAATGTTCATTTGAACACATGAGCAAATTAATAACAAATGAAAATAATCCCTTATGCCTAATTCTGTCATGTTCACAACTATATATTTGCAATTACATTACTGTTCAGGATCATTTAGAGTAAAGATTGAAGATTCTAAAACAGAAAAGGGCTTAAATAAGTTTGAAAGAGCATAATGACCAAATATTTTGGAATGTATCATATGCTCTTTATTTGAATAGGTATGGTGAAATTCTATTGTATATCTTGCTTATTTTCTTAAAAAATGTACCAGAGATAGCAGCATACTTTTCTTTGGTAGTGTCTAAATAATTTTGTTGCAAAAATAAAGGAACACAAATGTTGTTTTCCCAACTCTTTTAATTGTATATTTTGTCTGAACATTGGAACAAGTCTTGAACTAGTTTAGCTGTTCAAAGTCTTGCAAAAAGTCAGTTGAGCTGACCRTGTTAGTATTTCACTTTATATTCCTGTTATCTGGATTTTATTGCTTTGCCTGGGATCATTAATTTTCCTTCATAGCTTTGAATASTTTTGGAGTTCTTGATGTGACTGTGTTCAGTCAGCAAGAAGCTCTGACTCTGTCCCTACTTGTCTTTGCCAGGCCCATCTCTTGGAGTGAGTACAATGTCAAAAAACTCCAGATGAGACAAAAACCTAAATGTACAGAAAGTATTTATTACAGCCTTTTGTTTAAACACTGGGCAAATATTAGCAAAGCTCCCTCTGAARTGCCAGAGTTAGAGGAAGGTCCATTCAAACTCCTCAGGGCTACAGAGTGCTCAGACAGGGCTGGAGTCAGTACCAAGAATTTCTTGGCTTCTGTACTCAAATTTAGGCTTTTGTAATGCAGTTTTTGTTTCTGGGGGTGGGACACTAACATCATTGTCTAATGAGCTCTGCCAAACAAAACAGAAGGCATGCTTGGTGGTTCAGGAGTAAACCTCTGTCCCAGTCAGCTCATTTCATGTGCATCTGTTTGCAGGGCTGAGGCTTAAGGAGAAAACAAAAGCAGGGAATGTAGGAGTGTTCTCAATCAGTATCATATGTGGCACAAAGCAAGCAGCTTTCTCATTACTTACCAGCATCAATGGCTGCACTTGTGGGTGCCACTGGGTATTTTGGGGCTCCATTCCATTCACATTTCAACTCTTGGTGTCTAGGTAGTAGAGAAAAGGGATGCTGGAAGTTGTGTTTGTTTTGTTGTCTAAATACATCACTATGGATGGGTGGTTTAGTGAACAAAAYATTTCCCCATAAAATGGAAGAACAGATATGCAGCTTGGTTTTGCTTGGAAATGACCTAATTTGAGACTGGACTGGGAAATGTAAGTAAGCAAAGAAAGGAAACAGTTTTTGGATGAGCATCTCTTTTAACCCTAGGAAAATTACATTGTAAATGCACAGTCCTTGAAGTTGTCAGATATATTTAAGCACAGCAATTTTCATTATCAGGTTCTTAGGATAATTAATTTAGTTCTGCTACTTAGGTTGCTGATGGAACAACTTTATTAATACACGATTTTTAGACATTCAGAGAAGCAAACTGAGGACAGGTTTGAAAATGTTTCCTGGGGGTCTTTAGAAAGCTAGCCCTTCATTGACATTTCTGGCCTTTTTAAAATTGTTTTTGTTTGGTTTTGATCTGTTCCTGCATAGAAATGTGTATATTAGGTATGACTATTTTTTTAGCATATGATTTATTTTGTCAGCTTTTTTTTATTCCTTAGAAGTATTGCATGCTGCAATTCTTGAAAACACGGGCAACAATGTTGCAGTGCTCTTTATTTTTAAAAAATCTTTGCTTTAGGTTTCTAGGTTATGTTGTTATATGTTTATAATTTATTTGCGCGTATGTTTAATCAATTTTTAAAATTTCAATTACTTAGCAACTTCACTGTTTCTTAGTTTATTCCTGTGGCACTTCTCTGGCAGACTTCAGCCCATAGTAACCATTGTAAATTAATAAATATTTACRTTTGTGTGAATCTTTCAAAAACATTACATTTTAGCCCCAACCTTAAAAAAACTATAAAACTCCTGAAAGAGTTCACCATTTAGCAGTGCCTGAAAAGAAGGGAAGCTACTGCAACCTGACACAGCACAAGCAGAAGTACAGTGCAGTTTGTGAGCAGTGTGAGTGCTAACCAATGCACTTGCCCATGCACCCAACTTGTGGTGGCTAAGTTAAACTTCTGGTGTCTGGCAGAATGCTCTGATCCACCCTGAAGCTGATACACGGAAGATACTCAGTATGTAAAGTTTACTGCTTTGCATGTTTCAATAATCAGCTACAGAATCACTTGCCACTATGTATCTAAACTTTTTTGTATAAGAAAAAGCACCTGAATGTTTCTTTCAGCATGCAAAATATTCAGATGGACATTTTTTTAAAAAGATCTTAAAAAAGTATTTCATAGAAGGGTATCTCTTATAACAGAAAGGTGGATAAACCAGGTTTTCATCATATTGTGCATGAACTTGCTGCCCACAGTGATTTATGGCTGTTAAAGTGTCACATGAGAGAATGTGTGGGTAGAGGACTGAAGAGATGCTTTCTTACATACTGAGATTATTAAAGCTTTTGGACATTTCTATGATTGCTCTGTCAGCTTTCGTTTGGGTTTTATGTTGTGTGCCAATCTTTTGGAGGGGTTTGTTAATTTGTTTTTCAAATGCTGAAAGTCTTATTTGTGCAAGGAGTCATGGCTATGTTCTGATGTGTTTGTAGTCTTTGGAGAATTAGAGCTTGGATGGGTTTTCTTTGGTTTTTTTTTTTTCTCCTTTCATCAAACATGTCTTTCTCTCTTAGTGTCTTGGCAATATACAGAGTATCTGGGCATTTCTGTGCAATATATACCCAATAGTATACCAGGGTTGAGAAGATTTATGCTCATGTTGGAAACATATTTTGTCATAATGTCCATACACCTACATGTTTTCTAGTCATTGTGGTTTATTTATTTATCTGTTTCTTCTAGAATGGTTGCCTGGGGAAAACAGCACTGCTGTGTTGGCAGAATACAGGATATTTTCTTGAGATTCAGGATTGTTCAAGCAGTCCTTTTACTTCAGTTGTTCTTGGCTACAGCAAGCAAAGGTAAGAGAATTTTTTCCTGATTKGTCTAGTGTTGGTATTCCAAATAAATACCATTAGACTTGATGAATAGGACTTTTGAATATTCAACCAGGCAAGTTTTTGCCTCTTGAAAACAAGAGGAAAAACTGTCACTAACAAGAAATGAAACACTTGGTGCTTAGCATTTTGGATGCTTTGTATGTTTTCATAAAATATCATTGGTAGTAACTTCTAGGCTGTGGATGAGGAGAGAACCAAAACACAATTTGTAATAACAAGACAAATTATTTTATTACTGGGKTTTTTTTGAGCTGGAAGTGTTACTATTTTTAGAACATGTTGTTAAATCTTTTACACTGCTCTTACAAAACCGCCACAAAATCCTTTGAGCTTTGCTGTATTTAGGGCATATGTGAGTGAAGAACATCTGCATTGATCTTGGTTGTGGTTCTGAATATGGCTAAGGAAAAGGTAGTAAGGCCCAAAACATGTARCAGAAATGAAGTATTTGAATGTGGCAGTTTATGCTCTTTATGTAACAGTAAATGAAAAATAAATTCATAAGGTTCTTGTGGAAAACTGACATGGTGATGCTTTTGTGTAAGGTTGAGTAGAATAAAGTGAGGTAAAACAATTTGTGTTTTTTCATGGCAGAAAATTTTTGGTTTTTTCTGTAAACTGATGTTTAGGTCTGTTACTGCTCTGGACCTCAGCTGATAAAKATAACAGTGCTTGTCATTCATACAGCTTTTTATGTCAACAGTGTGTGTGCATTTAGCATGTTAATAATGTGCTTAGTGTATTTAAAAAATCTGAGTGTTTTTTCCTGTGTGCTTAATGGCTTGTTTCAGARCCTTCTTTCTGTGTCATGGCATGTTATTTTACTCTAGGTCAGAACTTGCAGTTCTGATTTACTGCCTAATTTTTTTAATTTAAGTGTGCCTGCTTAAWGATGTTGTACAACCAATGAGGTTTTATGGGTTACAGACTAGACTCATTTTKACTCCAATTCTCCAGATACAGTAACTTTTACAAGATGTTTCTATTGAGACAGAATCTGAGATTCAGGTGATAAACCTGCTGCTAAGATGGAGAGGTGTTAACCTCTTGTACTTTAAATAGTAGAAAGGACAGAGCTGCTCAGCAGATGGACAGATRTCATAGAAGAGTTTTCCAGGGAAAAATTAACTATATCTAAAGTTCTGAGGAAGCAAGCAAAGAGGGATTTCATTTTTCACCTTTGTATCACTTTAAACTGTCCTTAATCATCARGGAAAGCTAAAATGACACAAGAGTGTGTTTATGTTTTCCCCCTATTTTATTGGGGTGTTTTGGTTTTTGGCTGTCAGCAGTTAGTAGTGTCAGCAGCATCTCTACTCAGTTCTCTCCTCATCTGAGGTGTCAAAGTATGTCAAAGTATGTTTTGTGTTCTCAAAAAAATATGAAGAGGGAAGAACTTCCTGTGTTCTTTTTGATGCTCAGGATGCTGAATAAGGTGATGTTSTTTGTCCCCAGCTAAACAAATAGAAATGTGAATGAAAAGGAGGGATGAAATTGATTTTGGGGAAACAGTASTTAACTTCGGATTTTTAAAATATTCAACAGAATTAAGTGACCCACACGTAGAAAGTTTAGAGTTTTAGGCTTTTTATAAAAAACAGTTATGAGCTCCAGATRGAATACGTGAGTGTACAAGAGTCTTTTGACGTCATTTTAATGGACTGYAGCGAGCCAAATGTGTCACAGGTGGCAAACACTTGCAAGGAAGTTAATAACTATTGTTACAAGTTAAAAGCCAGATTGTGCAGACATATAAACTTGTGACTTTTTTTATTCAAGAGAATGCCTGACTGTATTAATGCTCAGCTGTATACTGATCCAGTGGTTATTAGTAATATAAGAAAAATAACRCTGGTGCTCATGTACTGAGAGAATCTGCTCCCGTAGGTCTAATTCTTAATACCTRCCTAATTCTTAATACCTAACTGCTATCTCTTGTAAAGATAACAATTATCACTGTCTAAAAATGTTTAGAAAAAAGAAAGAGATGCATTTTGGGTTTATATTGTCATTCTCAGAAAATTAATTTTAAACATTTAGAAGCATGTGCATACATTTCAGGATTTCTTTTAGGGCTTAAGAGAACATACTTATTAAATACATGCTTTTAGCTTAAGTGAAGGCAAAACCCCCAGGTATTGCATCTCTTAGAGATAAGAATAGTAAGAAAAAAGAATTTTCATTTCTGGAAAGGCTTATGCGCCCAAATACAGCAAAAGGCATTGAACAGTCAGCCCACAATTACTACTGAATGGAGTTTCCTTCACTCCAAATTGTGGGTTTTTTTTATTTGGTTGTTTTTTTGTTTTTTTTTTAATCATTATCATTTTTTATATTTTSCTTACTCTGGATTTTTCTTCCTCTGGGGCTGTTTGAAGCATTCTTCCCATTATTCTCCCTTTTCTGTGCTGTGAAGGTGTGTTCATGGCTACTTTTCTGAATTTGTTGCATTGTCTGCATGCAAGGAGACTCCAGGAATGCCTCTGTTAGAGCACAGGCAGTTCCAGCTCCTTGATTCCATGGTCAAGGGTGGGTCACTGCCCACAACCACCATTGCCAGAGAAAGTCAGTTATGATTAACAGATCTTCTAAAGGCTTTACTGTAATGTCATCTCTTGCTTACAATGCATCCACCCACATGTCAAGGTAATTCAAGATAATACAGATAATACTGATAATTAATTTCTAACATAATGCTGTACTGCACTCACTTGGAACAACAAAGTGCATTTTCTGACTATGATYACAATTTCCTTTCTGCTTTTTCATCWYTCTTTCAGTAGATAAAGCATATTAAAATTGCCAGCCTTGCAACARTTCAGATAGTATTGGTATCCATTCTCTTAATTTTGGCATCTCTTTTTGGCACATTTTTTTATGACTGTTTAGAGCAAAGTGGGCCATCGTTCCAGTTTCCAGAAGGGTAGACCTTTCTATGTAAACACTTTTCTTAGTTTAAATTAATTCTTCACGCTTTGCATATTGATCAACAGCAGTCTTTTTGGATTATATAAAGCAGATCAGAAGAATCATCAGCAGATTGATGTCATTTTGCATAATTTCTCTTGGCTGTCTTACAACTGTTTTTCATCTACAAGTTTGTGTCCACTCTGGCTCACTTGGCAACTTTGATGTTACAATTCCCCTGAAGAATGTAATAGAAATTAGCAGCCCTTTAATCCACTATTGGCATATTAACACTGCTTTAATGCTTAACATGAAATCAAGCCTCTCTCAGAATTCATTCACTTCCCRAGCCAAGTCTGCTTGATACTTCAAGTTTTGATTAGGATTTTTGCTCAGGAATGGAATTCCAGTCTGTCAATTTGGATAGTTAACAATAACTTCAAGTTTTGAAGCTGTGTCAGGAAACTTCCCTTACCAGTCTATTTCTACTTAATAATGAAAGACTTGAGCAATTTTTTTTTATTTGGAAAGACTGTGTCACAAGTATTGGCATGTAACTAGCTGACTATTTCCTTTATAAAATTGGTTTCCTTATGACCTGTCCATGCTGTCAGATGGACATCTGTTTTAATTTTACTTTAAAAGGTAGGTATATTTGAGCCCCCATTTTGAAAAATCTCATATTCTGTGACACTTTCCCCTCCCATCCAGTCTTCCTCATCCAGCTTTTAAGTAATTTTAAAAATTAATTTTCCGTACTGAAGTATTCTTAGCTGGGTATCCCAGATTTTGCTTTCAGACTCTGACAAGTGGCCAAACTGAATGAGTGAATTCATGCTGCAGGGTTAGGCAGGGGAGGCTTGCTGTTGGGTCAAGTATGCCTTTCTTCTCCTTTGCCATTTAGAACCAATCTAAGTATTAACTCACAATTCAGAATCCACTGTCTGCTGGTTAGGATTTTCACCTAATTTTAGCCTGTAGCCAGAGAGTTTTTGTTTGGTCTATGGCCTTGCATGGCACTTCTGTCATGTATGTTGAACTTCAGGAATGATTCCAGGTTGTGAAAAATGCTTGCAAGCTTCTGCCAGTTAGCATCATAGAGAGACTCTCAGATCTACAGGATGCAACAAGAATAGGTATCAATGACTTTCCATGAAACTGGATTGCTATATTTTCTGGGKTTTTTTCTGTATTTTCCAAATGTTTCTGGAAGCTTGTACCTATCAAGTTKCACTTGGAAGTTAGGAACTTTCTCCTTGTTTTTCCTTGTTGCTATTGAAAAATAAATTTGAAAGCCTGGAGGTCAAGAGACAGAAAAGTTGTCAGAACTGGTCTAATGAAGGCTGGTGCTCTGGTTGCCTGAGTACATTACAGAAGAACTGGCTGTGATCTTGACAGCTAACTAGGACTATGAACATAACCTACCCTGGAAAAAAAAGCCCTGATCCAAGTTGCCTGGAAGTTTTTCTTCTTACAGAGGAGCTAATGGAAAATGTTTTTTCCTATGTTGAATGATATTTTTCTGCTTTTTAACCCTGACCAATTGTGATTAATCCCATACGTCCTCTGGAGTGTACATAAAAGCTCTGCATATATTGATAAATAATTACCTCCTTAAAGGTGTCAGTAGTGTGTTCTCTTGCACTGGCTGAACATCTGACAGGCTGTTTCATTTTTCTGTTCTGTTCCATTTCATGTTCCAAAAGAACTTTTTCTTATTTTGTTGCTGCTAAAACAAGCAGTCATGATAATGATTATGCAATTTAAGTATTATTTCCACAAAATGCATATTTCCACAAAATAAGAGTCATCTCCAAAGAGTTCACATCTGCAACCACAAAAGTTTGTCCTTTCCCGTACTGGGACAATGGAAGAAATGAGGCACCTACAAGAACTGAACAGTTACAATCAAGTTCCAGTGTTTGGGGCATTGTCTGGAACTACTTGTTTTATAGGGAAGGTGCCCACTGGACCTATTATTTATGAACAAAAAGGGTTGATGGATGATATGATGGTTGGAGGCCTCAGCAATTACAAAATTAGTAGCTTTTGATTTTTGTAGACTTAAGGAGGGGACTCAGCAGAACTGCCGCCTTGGACTTCTGGAAGGGAGACTTTGGCATGTTCAGGGGATTGGTTGACAGAGTCCTTTGGGAAGCAGCCCTGAAGGGCAAAGGAGTCCAGAAAGGCTGGACTTCTACTTCAAGAAAGAATTCTCCAAGGGGCAGAAGCAGCTCATCCACTGCTGAAAGATGAGCCAGTGGGGAAGATGATCAGCCTAGTTGAACAGAGAGCTTTGGCTGGAACTCRGGAAAGAAGAGTTTAGGACCTTTGKAAGAAGGGGCAGGAAACTCAGGAGGACTACAAGGATGCCTTAAGGTTAAGCAGGGAGAAAATCAGAACGGCCAAAACACAAGTAAAATTGAATTTGGCTACTGCCATAAAAACAAAAAATATTTGTATAAATACTTTAACAAGAAAAGGGTGAAGGAGAATCTCCAGCCTTTATTGGGTTACAGAGGAAATGTGGTGACAAAGGGTAAAGAAAAGGCTGATGTACTTCATGCTTTCTTTACCTTAGTCTCAGAGTACCCAGCCCCCTGAGCTGAAAGACAGGGATGAGGAGCAGAATAAAGCCTCAGTTGTGTGAGGTTCAACACGGCGAAGTACCAGGTCCTGTGTTTGGGTCACAGCAACCCCATGCAGTACTACAGGCTTGGGGAAGAGTGGCTGGAAAACTGCTTTACAGAAAAGGATCTGGAGGTGTTGATCGACAGCTGCTGAACATGAGCCAGTGTGTGCCCAGGTGGCCAAGAAGGCCAATGGCACCTGGCCTGTGTCAGCAATAGTGTGGCCAGCAGGACCAGGGCAGTGACTGTCCCCCTGTACTTGGCACTGGTGAGGCCACATCCCACATCCTGTSATCAGTTTTGGGCCCCTCATTTCAAGAAAGACATTGAGGTGCTGGAGCATGTCCAGAGAAGGGCAATGGAGCTGGTGAAGAGTCTGGAGTACATATCCTGTGAGAAGCAACTGAGGGACCTGGAATTATTTCGCCTGGAGAAAAGACAGGTCGTGGGAGACTCTTACTGCTCCCTACCTTAAGGGAGGTTATAGACGAATGGGGGTCTATCTCTTCTCTGRAGTAACTAGCAATAGGAMAARGAAATTGCCTCAAGTTGCACCAGGGGAGGTTTAGAATGGATATTAGGAAACATTTTTTCATGGAAAGGGTTGCTAAGCATTGAACCATGGTGCAGAGGGAAGGTGTTGAGTCACTGTCCCTGGAGGTGCTTAAAAGATGTGTAGAAGAGGCACCTGGGGACATGATTTAGTGGTCGACTTGGCAGTGCTGGGTTGACAGCTGGACTCAATGATCTTGGAGGTCTTTTCCAGCCTGAATKATTCTGTGATTCTACACAGTCATCCTTGTTCTTGTKCATAAATTTTACTTCAAAGTTTTCATGGGCAGCTAGGATTTATTGACTGCCTCCAAATTTGTCACTTCCCTACCACAAAAATAAATCTAAAGGAGTGGGTTACAAGATCATTTCTTACTGTGTTGTTTTGAAAATTCCTAGGAAAGTGCCTAAAAACAGTACTATATGGAAGAATAACTTTTATATAAAGGATCTTTTTTAAGACCTAAAGGTTTTACAAATCACCTTTTCTTTATTTAGATCAGGAGGATTTCCTAGGGCGATACAAAGCCGTCTTTAAGACTGCGTGTGAAGATCCTTGGCRTATGTCACCAAGAATTTCTCTGCGTTCCTTGAGAGAATTCCTTGTCTGTGTGCACCTCAAGCTGTATTCCTCAAACAATCCATGGACAGCATATGTATACGCTGAAAAAACTCTTCACACCAATCTCTCTGCAAATAAGTTTGATCTTGGACTTACAGGAGATCGTGGTAAATTAAAGATATGGTTGTTTGGAAAACAAATAAGCACATCAATAAGACTTCGTAAAAACACTTGGAATCAAATATGTATCCAGTGGAAAAGTGACAATGAGGAGGTGAAGGTATTCATAAATGGATCAGAAAAATTACACAAGAAACTAAATGGGAAATTTTCTTTGCCTGCAAAAGGCGAGTTCTTACTTGGCTGTTCAAAGCTGCAAGGTACAGCTACAGCACCTCGCCAGGGTATGACTGGGGAGCTGTACCTGTTCAGAATGTGGGACAAGGCAAATATAACACAATCAAAGGACTGCCAGGATAGTGGTGTTATACGCTGGAGAAAGGAGGATTGGATCTATAACACGACAGTAGAAGAGGATAACTCTTTGCAATGTGGTAAGTACCACTGCACTGCTTTTGAAATAGTAATTCAGTCAAAAGTTGATCTAAGTGTGTCGAGCATTTCTCTTCCAGATTTTACGAAGTCTCAGTCTATTAATAATTTCTAAAATCAAAATCAAATTCTTGATGAGATCATATGAGGACTTGCTGCTTTCACTAGTTTTTATCCAAATGAAAAAGTATAGCATCAGTCCTTTAAAGCCTTTCAACTTGCTTCAACTTTTCTGTCTATCAACAATTTGTGTAATATAAGAGCATGATGCATGCAACTAAAACTCCTTGGAGTACTGGGGCATGTATCGATTTCATCTTAAAATAATTAATTTACACATTTTCTGTTCAGGGAATAAATACAGAGGAAAGCATTGCTGGTTCTCATTCTGCACATTTGCTGGRACAAAACTTCAATGAGGGCAACTTTTCAGTGCTTCAACTGGCACATTATACCATCTTCAGCTGGTAGGGTCTACATCTGCAAAAAATTACAGGAGGATCCAATTTCTTTATCAGTATCAGTAATGTCTCCTTTATTAAAATGACCAAATGCTTTCTCACACATTTCTCAAATTTTCCTTCTTCCCTGAAAAAGAATCATGAAATCCTTTAAATCAAACCAATCCAAGATTTTATTTTCAGAGAAACTGAGTTCAAGCAAGAGAATAATCCTATTTTTAGCTTTTGCTATCATATCTGTTGGTAAAAACCACAAACTTGAATCAAGCTTTGGTGGAATACAATTTATAGGAAATTATATTATCCCCTAAAATATTTTAATGTGACTAGCTCAATTATTGTTTCCTAGAATTTTTATATAGGATCATTGATTCAGTTTAAATGTGACGCCAGTCTTAAACTWCATCACCTTTATCCTTAAAAAATGTACCTATTTATTTCATGCAGATTCATAAAAATATCTTTTATYTATGTAATTTATAACCACTGCCTGATTCAAAGTGTCTTAGTAAGGACAGTAAAATAAGGTGACCAGATTTCTTTTTCTGGAAGAGAAACAAATCTGTCCAACAAACCAGGACTCATGGAGAATGCTGCTAGCAGTGATTTGTAGTGAATGAAATGCCTTTGCTAGCCTTGATGCTGTAGCTGGGAGCACATATCTTGGTTGAGTTGTGTGACTTGGGAAAGGAGCTGAAGAAAGGATGTCTTTCTTTTACTTATGTCTGGCTGTGCTTGAAGGAACACAGTCCTAAAGCTGAAAGGAGGAACATTCTGTCTACCAGACATACAAAGGAAGTCTGAGAGAGGTATGTCTGTCTGGACAGTGGGGAAAATCTCAGTCAGAGTGGAGCATCTGATTGTCTTTCACTGATGGGACAAACTCCTTGTTTTCTGTTCCAGCAATTTCTGCCCTGAWTATTGAGCATCCTTGACCATCGCAGGGCAGCTTGATCAGGCAGTGCCCATCTCCATCCCTAACTGATTAATGATTTTAGAATTCATGATTTAGTGATTTGTGTAATCCTTTGTCTGCCTGCAACAGCTCTCCTAGTGATTATATAAGATGCATGGTGTCCAAAGATTTGTTGTTAGCCAGATTCAATAACTATGCTAACAGGAGTTTATTTCAGTATAGGGATCATCTCTACTGCCAGATGTAAGTTAGCTCCTCTGGATAACTTGGAACATTAACGGCTTTTCAAAGAGAAGCTTGCTGGAATTTTTTTACAGTTTATTTGCCTCCCTTCAATAATAGATACATTTTAGCTGATTACCCCCCAAAGTCATCCTGTGAAAAACATATATTCAGCAAATACCAGTCAATAGATAACAAAGCTTTTACCATAGAAATGTCTAATAGTCTGTTGTTGGAGTGTTGCGCAAAGTCTGTGTCAGCTGATTTTAATTGATGCTGCTACTACTCTTACAATCTGATTTCTTTCAGTAAGTTCCTCTCAACACCTGTGTAAAAATTACTTGATTTGAGAAACTTCTCTGTTTTGTGTTAAAGCAGAAGGACTTTGAGTAGTAAGTCTGCAGAAGGATCTAATTTTACATCTGCAATGAACATAAGTGGCAAAGGGCTAAAGTTTAGGAAAATCCTCTGAAGGCACAAAAGGTCAAAAGGAAGTGGTGCATTACAGTAATTGTGCCAGAGAACAAGTTTCAMAAATTCTTTTTGTGACCTGGTTGGCATTTTGTGCCTGCATAAAACAATTATTTGTAAAATGTTYTGCCAAAGGCTACGGTAATTTCTGTGATTTCTTCTTTGCTTCACCACTCAAAGCCTTTGTGCAGTGTAAGCCATTGTCTAATTGGTGTCACATCAGCAGTGACCCATTCCATTAATAAGTCTAGATTTACTGAGCATCAATTTTCCTGCCTTTGTTTTTGTTTACTCTTCTGATTCTTTTACTTTAGGTTTTATAATTTATTTGAGTGAAATTTTTCAAATTACCAAAAATTTATTAATTTTTTTTCTTAACCATTTGAGGTCTAATAAGGATCAAAATCCTGATTGTAGTAAGATTCACGCACATGCTTAGCATTTAAAAGTATGCTTAACTTTAACCAAGTAGCTGACTGCCCAGAAGTGGCTGGGATTACCTTTGCAGTAGCTACATATTTTATGTATCTGAAGATTTGCAAGAAAGGACATATCTGACTGCTTCGCACTTTGTGATGACGCTGATCACATTTTTTGGACTAATGGTTCTCAAGAGTGAACTTTTATATCTGAGTTCAAGATGAGATTCTCGCACTTTCCAGTGACARAGTCTTCTGGTTGTCCTGCTTGGTGTGGCGACTGCACGCTGAGCAGGTGTAAGTGCTGCAGGCAGGGCCAGAGAGGGAAGGAGGTCATGCACTTGGTGCGTCACTGGCCRTCCACGTACATTCTTCATGTTCCTTTGATAATTCCCCTCTTGCTAAGAGTGAGAAGTAGCATAACAGCTGTGATATAGAGAGAAGAGTGCAAGTTGAATGTCCCTCACTTTACARATCACCTCCTGATACTTAAAAATGCCTAAGTGAAGAAAGATGTGCTTACTATTCTATATTCTAACCTTGGAAAATTTCATCTTGCTCCTTGATGAATGATTCCTYTGTAGCTACGTACTTTAATGTGGACAATATGAATGATATCACTCTGTATAATCCAAGAAAAAAGTCTACTAAGTAATCTAAAGTTTGGGGTAATTTAYGAGAAGAAACACACAAGAAAATAAGTGAGTTTAAAGTGCTAAATCCTTGAAAATAAAATCTAATCACCTGTAAGTACCAGCTCTTCTGTTGTCATTTTTACATATGATATTTTTAAGTTGCCTTTAATAATAACTTCACAGTGAAATGCACTGTTTAAACATTAATCATTTCAGTTATACATTAAACAGTAACTTTCTTAATCCAAATACAAATATCCAAACTGTTACGCTGTGTGTTTATGCAAGGAGCACAGGYATGATGGGCTATCTTTAAAAAATTTCAATTAATAAATAAAATAGATGATCTGGGACATAACTGTAAATAGTATCACTGCTGTCTCATTTGTGATATTGGTGCTGTAACTTTTAGCCTGTTGCTTTTGGTTGCTTTTTATCCTAATTAAAATTCAGTGGGTATATTGTGGCATTTTTGATTTCTCCAAACTGTCCAAACTTCAAGATTAAGATGTTGCCTTCTCYTTTTCACATACTCTTTTGACTTTCAATATTGCTGGGCCTGCTACTGSTGTTGCTGGAGGGGGTTTCCACACTTCTGGCTACAGAGCAATTTAATGCTGATGGGACAAATGGGAAGTGACCAGTGCCCTGCCCACTGTGACTATTTTGCTTCTGCATTCTCAAGGAAGAGAAAAACTTCAGTTTGGGCTTTTGTTCTAGTTTGCAGATGTGGACAGTGGAAGGTAGGTATCAGGCTCATGTAATCCCATTTAAAGATTTCCCAGCTGTGTGTCCATCTGATGGCAGGACCACCTTTCCTGGAAGGGAGGGTGGAGTGTCAAGACTACATCCTTAGGGAAGAAGTGGAAATGCAGCTGTCCCTCATCCACTCATCCAGTCTGCATCCCAGTCTGTTGGGTACCAAACCTTGGGCTGTATTATCACGTTTACTGAGTGGATCATGAAAGCAGAAGATGAAAAAGCAAATTATTTGCCCCAATGCCATTTTYCCCCCCTAGAACTGTAAGGACAGAATACTGAAGAAACCTTGAAGGAAACGTAGAAGCTCTTGAAGGAAATGTGATGGGAAAAAATACCTAACTCTGGAGTGCCTTTTTGATGAGTCATGTGCCACTTTTCTTTTTACCTATTAACAGAATGCATGTTTGACCTTCCCTTTCTTTGCTCTCGTTCCCTCCCTCTCCTGTGACACCAAACAAAGTGGATTTTTGGAAATCAGCCTTCCAGAGAAGTGGTAATTTGATTCACCTCAGTATCTAATGTACAGCTTTCCACAAACAGATAAAAGCTTTATTTGTAACCTAATTTCTTACAAGCAGTGAAACATCAAAGCTGAGTTWAAAATACTGAGCCTAAATTTTCTGTTAAGGATACTGAAATGGACTGGCCCAAGTGACTGAGCCTGATGTGAACAAGTTCTGGCRTTTGTTTCTGTCTAGTGGCCAGTGATAATTCATCCTTTCTTCCATTGTGCCACCTCAGGGGGTCAGAGCAGATACCAGGTGTCATGAGGGACACCAAAGCATAAAACTAAGATTGCGCTTAAGTTTTATCCTATAAACTTATATCTGATGTGCCTCAAAATCTACCTTACATAGAAAGTCAAGATAGGCTAATGTTTCCAGTGTGCAGTTAACTAACAACTGTAAACTTATGGAGGATTTTTATGTGTTATTGTTATTAATGCCTTGTGTGACAGAATGGTTCATTTGGCAGAACATTTACTCAGCTGAAAGACTTGTCAAATGTTAAAGGGACCCAATCTCTTAATGGAAAATATGGATTTAATTTGAATAGGAGAATTGAATGTCATATTTTCAGCACCTGTTTCTGCAAATAATTGGGTTTTAGAACAGCACCATTTTGAAATTTTGCTGTTTGAGCTACTCAGTTTTGTTCATGAGCAAGTCTTGTAAAGTGCATTAGTGCTGGGCATCTTCATTTCTCAGAATCCAAATGGAGTGCAGTGGCTGCTGCACAGTTCTGGTAACTGCTGTAAGAACAGATTAACTGGTGCCTGTAAAAATGTCTAGCAGAGGATCTGTATAGACTTAGAAATTGCAATGTGGAATTGACATTTTAAGTCTTAAATGCTTGTAACTACATAACCCAGAAAGTGATGCAAGATACCTATTTGGAATTAAAAGATTGGCTTTGGCCTTTCTGGTGGGAATTCTTCATGCAAATCAATTCCGCTGAGTGACTCAGTTGAATTTTTGGTGAAAAAACTTTCAGCACTGTAAGTGTGCTATAATTTCTTATTTAGAAAATCTGATATTTATAAATTTCCTTGTATTTTTATTTTTATGTGTAAGTCAAAACTGATCTTAGCAGCAATATACAGTCATGGTTGTCTCATGTCATTCTGTGGTGACAGCCAAGTTCTGTGGCTTCAGGAGACCAAATTACATAACCATCAAGGTGTCCCTTGGGATTCTTCCATTTGCTGTTATCTGTTTGTGAGAGCTGAACATAGTCAAGATTAGCTGTACTTTGAACAAAGAGGCCAGGGTACTAATACAAACTGTTTTCATTTTTGGCATGCTTTTCAATTAATATAAGTAAAATTTTTGTCACTTCATTCCATAAATCTCTCCTCTAGGCCCTCAACATGTAAGTCCAGGAATGTATGTTTCTCTGCCAGGAATGCTGTTGTGCTTCTACAGATTGGCAGGGCTGTTGCTGCTCCTTAGTGTTCAGTGCCTGTTTGGTGTCTGGAGCTGACTGGGAAGCAGCTGCCCTTGCATTCTCACCCATGTTTCCTGAGGCAGAGGCCAGCTGGCACAGCCCTTCACTCTGCCCCTCCTTACCTGTGGCACAGGCCGGGCAGGCGGAGTGTCCGTGGGGAGACTCGAGTTCACTAAATTTCAGACCCTTTCTCCTCCAAAGAAAGCCCAATAGTTGCTTGCCCAGTCTCAGGCTTGCTCAAAGGATGCTTTCTGCAAAGATTTGAAGGAGATAATGAAGTATTAGGTAAAACAGCATTAGTCAGCAGCAGCATTGTTCCCCTGAGACAGGCAGACAGGAAACTGCTGCCAGTACTGTCATTCTTGCACCAAATTGTTATCAGCAGCCAGGTTCCAACTGCTTCTCACTTCTCCACCCTGGAAAAACTGAACTGGTTCTCACAGACTGGATTGCCCAAAGACAGGTGAATCAGAAATGGTGTTGCATTTCCAAAAAAATTAAGAAAGGCTATACTGCTCATAAGTTATATTGAAGGTAGATTGAAGAAAAGGATCTTTTTAAATTATCACACTTGGAGATAGAACACTGTACACTTTCATGCTTTGAGGGCTGTGTCCTGTGCCTGAGCTACTGAACAAATGATACACTTTGAGTCATAGTGCTTTTGCTGTAGGCACCAGAACCATCTGTCCCATCTTGATCACTGTGTTATGAAGCCTCCTTCTGCCTTTCTTTCCCTTTCACTGAATTCATTTTTCAATTCTGCTTTGCTTGGTGAAACAGCTTCAGCAGCACATGTGGAGACCATTCCATCCTAAATGATCYAATAGCCTGAGAATTAAAAGCTGTCATGCTAAGGAATGCTGTAAGCACAAGGCTATTTTTTCAGACAGGGCCGGGTACTGGTCTCTCTCAGACCTRCATCAGGTGCACATCTAACCTTAAGTGCTGTTAGTAGGTTTAGTCTCCTGCCAGTCTGGAGCTGCTGAAGTTACACTGCTTCCCATTGTCAGATGAAGTCAGTGGGAGATGAAGGTTGCCACAATTTTTGCAGCTGTGGTGAGAGCTGCTAAAGCAGTTTCATACCTGTGGAACACAGGTGGGATTCCCAGGTCATGGCTTAGCTTGSTGTTTGTGTCAGAACAGTACAAAGTGATACGGAGACAGTAACTGGCTTGCTGCTTTTCTTTCTAATGATGCACRTTAGTAACAGAATCAGTGCTTATCTCATTTAATCAAGTTGCCTTTTCCCTCAAAAAGAAATCAAACATTTATTGTGGGGGCCTATTCTATCTACCTTGCAACAAAAGCAAGGAGTAACACTGTCTATTTAATTACTGTTTGAATCTTTAAGAATGTTTTCTATTAGGGAAAAGGTAGCAAAGTATTATTACAATGTGCAATCCTTTGTTTTGGAACAGGATATGTTAGTTATATTGATTTGGTGATCCTAAACTAACAGTGTTGCAAATAAAATCCATAGAGCAAATAAATGGAAGTTTCATATATGTAAGGATTTTCACGCTGTTATCAATAGTAAACAACCTAAGGGCAATAAATTTTCTGTTAGCTTGTTACTAACACATCTTGAGTTACTTTACTTTCATTTTTACATGCCAAYTTTAGGGATATTTTGGATTGAACTCTAATCCTTCTCCAAATAAATCTATTCACTTTTYTTTTCTTGTTCTTAACAAAGGAGGAGGGTTAACAAATGAATTATATAYGAGTCTTTCCTTCTTCCTCCTTTCTGTATGCTAAGGTGATTCTCATTAAAGACTTGGTTAATGAACTTAAAGCTGGACCKTGATAAGTTCATACTCATGGATAATTTCTGGCAACTGTAGGCATKTGACTGTTGTGCTGTAAGAGAAGTCATGGTTAGACTGGTGTACATAAAAAAAGTGTCTCTCAGATGATACATGCCATCATCAGTTGCTGCATTTGCCAGCTCCATATTCATGRCTTGTGTTTAGCTTGTTTTACTCCCTGTGCTGCTAGATGTGCTATTAAAAGCATTTGGCATTTTTACAGTTCACTGTCTTTTTACTAACTTAGAAAACCAAATATGTTAGTGAAMAATTTATGTACCTACCTCAGGGTACTACTTGTATTCTCAAAAATTCACAAGGTGATAGAAGGGATATGGAGGATGCAAAAGGCACCTTGTGTACAGCAAGACTGTCTCCACTGACTCCACAAGAGTTTGTGAGAAAGATCTTAGATTCCCTGTACAGATTTTATTTTTTAAATGGGCAGATGAAGCCGTGCAGTGGTGTTTGCTCTGAGGCTGCATATTCAGGTGGGTTCCTTTTGAGAATTTAATTTCCTCCAGAGCTTTTTTTTGGAGWTAAGGGCTTTTGCACTGATTAAGACAGGACTCATAACAGGTACTTTTGGAGATGGAATTTACTGACTTTTGGAGATAGAATTTCCTTTCTGTGATAGGAAAATCACATTGCCCACCTGTGGAAGGATGCTTCCTTCTCTAACCAGAAGTTCAGTCAATTATCTTTATTCACCCCATTCTACCTGAAAAAGCTATTTMCTGTTTGAACAATACAGAATAGTTTTATCTGACTACTGCTTCAGTTCTGCATATTAAGCTTGGTATTGGCTTGGTGTTGTGTTAGGGGTCTTCCCCAGGCCTACAGTAGGTGCTAAGAAAATAATTGTATAGAATCTGTAATTTGTAATCACTTTACAATGTTAGAGTAACAGCGCTTGTACATAAGAGCCCTAGAACACTTACCTTACAGGAATATGTGAATATGTATTTTATCTGGACTTACTATATAGTGAGAAGTCCTAATTTTCCTGAAAAATTACTATAAATAGGGTTATATCCAGATTTTCATGAGCTATCAAGTTCACACAGTTCTAGTTGTCAAAAACAGCAATTTTACTTCTCTGTAGGCAGAATCCTAGCTGTCTCAAAAGAGATGCTTGATGTAACTTTGTTTTATCTTTACTGAAGGAGTTTAAATTCAGTAGGCTGATATGTATAAAGGTGTGAGTTTTTACTTAYGTTTTAGCTTAATTGTTATGTATTATTTTACTAAGGATTTTGGTTCTCTGTCTCTTTCATCTGCATAAGAAAATTTCTACCCACAATGTAAATTAACTAAAACTAACAGTTTCATGGAAAACTTCTAAAAATTGTAGTGCAATTAATTCAATTTCCATGTATTCATCCTGCCATATTTTAGAGTTGCTGCTTTTAGCTTCATGCACTGTATGGCATTCAACAAAAATGAACTGCCTTTTTCATCTTGTCAAGCTCTCACATTGTCTCTGACTTCAGATCATTGGTCCCATTATCCCATCGCTGGGGTAGCCAGGCAGCAATCTGCTTACCTGGCTGGCAGCTGTCTGTTTTGTGCATCTCACACCTTGCTCAGGAATAGGGACTRGTTAATTTTTGTCTCATTTATGATTTCTGTCATTTCCCTCTCCTGTTCTTATGGCTGTCCTACTGCAGAACAGGCTGCCTCTTCTGAGCTGTCTCCCTACATCACCTCCAGAGAATCTTCTTCCTCCTCCCCTGACTGGGTCATCTTCCACTTGCATAGCTCACCCCTGACTGTTATGGTTAGGGCTGTGTCTGTGATTCAGCTGCAGCATCCATTTGTTTTTCCTTAGATCTAGAGATSCTATTGCTCCTTCCAGGGTCTGGGACACAGGCCTGGTAGGTGTATGCCAGGACCAAACACAGTGCCAAAAGTCCCTGTCTTTGGTGTAAGCAAACATCCTTCCTGCAAGTGGTCTGCCTTCTCACCAGGATTCCTTGGCTGTTTGGGTGTAGAATCCCAGCCATCAGAGGTGRATACTGCTCTAGGCACCTGCCCAAATTCTCCTGTATACCTTGCTCCCTAGGAATTTGTTCCCTCAGGGCACTTTCCTGTGTATCATCTCCAAGGGATTGGTTACTGGAGGTCTCACAGAGATTTTAGCTTCATRACTGGATTCAGAGTTTGAGGATGGTTGTGTAGACTGCAGGTGCAGGTGGACCAGCACTGATGGAACAAGGAAGATGTCAGTATCTGAGGGCATTAGCAGTAATGATTAGAGGTAATCTACAGCAACCTGGACAGCAGCGACAACTCCAGGGGTCTGGGGGTGCCCATTGCACATGGGCTGTGTGGCACAGTTTAGTGCCCACCAGGGTGATGGCAGTGATGGACTGGCCAGATATCAAGGCTTTACCTGTGGAGAAACTGTCCCACCCACTCCTGCAATTTGGAGAGAACCTCTCTCTTGTCTGCTACCCTTGGGCTTGAATCCTGACTGTGCTTAGTGTCCTACCAGGTTCAGTGACTTGAGAAGAGTTTTTCTTCCTCCTTGCCCAGACAGGGACTCACCTATTAAAGGTGCTGAAATAGGAAACAATGCTTTAAGTATAGGTAATGCTGTGTTGCTATTTCTTTTTCAAGGCCCAGGATGGTGTTTTGAGCTGTGACAGGCTTCAGGGAACATTTGGAGCAATCTGCCACTTTTCCTCCACCACAGGAAGCACATAGCACTTGCCTTGGTGGCAGGTTTCCTGCAGTGGTGTGATTTAATTGATCTGCTGGGCCCCCTCACTTATAGCCCAGCCACCACCTTTATTCCAGGGAGGCTTTAGTCACTTGGCTCACTTGATGATGTCATGTTTCACATTCATGAGTGTGATGGCTTCAACTGTCAGATCCACCCCTTGGACATGTTTGGTGGGCCCATTGAGCTGGAAGTAGCTCTCCTTTTCATCCCAGCCCACATCCACCTGAKCTGCTTCCCTTCTGGCAGCCTGATCTTTCACTGTTTAGATGTTCTTTGGTGGTGCAGCTCTTGGGCACATGAGTATATATATGATGTGCATGCACATCATGATGTTACATGTTACATTTTTAGCTGATGCTATTTTAGTCCTCTTCATCTTCACTCAAGCAAATGTGCTGAATAGGTTTCTAAAGACACTGGCAATGGAAGAGAAATGGCAAAGCTCATGGCCTAAACTGTATCTTCCATAAGTATAAAAATTTGAACTGAGGAAAAAACTGAACTCAAAAGAGTTCAACTTCCAGCTTTCAAAAAGTCTTGACACAYATTTCTCAATGGATGCAAAGTAGTTTTGCAAACCATTTTGGAGTGAGGTGAGTGCCACATCTAAAATGGTTTTGTTTTAAAAGGTGTGTGTATGTATATGCGGTTGTGCAAATACATACAAAATCTTCTGCTCCTAAAAAAATCTTCTTATTTTGCAGTTGAAACTACTGCTACACTGCCCAGCAGAAAAATAACAGGTATGTTGGGGTTCTGTGGGATTTTGCCCCATTGTTCTTCTGTTTTATAAAGTGTATAGTRAGATTGCTGCTGCTTCTGCTGCTACTTTTTAATTCTTGGAGATAGTTAAGTATATGCGAACATTAACAAATTAATATTCCATATCATCCTTGTGCCTTATTAGCTAATTTGGTGGTGCAAATAGCATCAGTAATTTTTCAGAGAAAATGAAAATAAAGTCACTGAGATGATTCTGATTCTYCCTTCATTACAGAAATTGTATTCACATTTATCCTATGGAAAGGAGCTATTGGCAGTTTTCAGTAAGGCAAGCAAAATAATATTACTGGAGCAATGAATTCACGAGTGTTTAGCATTTCAGAAAATCCTTGTTTACTATCTTTAATTTAAAAGAATCTGGTTTTCTTCAGGGACTTTTGGTATCTCTGATTTAAGTCTTCTGCAGCAGTAGGAAAAGCTTTACAGTAAAATTAGTGTATTGTAAGTAACATTATAAGATGACTTTTGGCCTTTTAGAGATGTTGAAACACCTTAAATCTATTTTTTAAATAGTGTTTAATGTTTGMATCCAGCTGTTCTTTAGATTATATTTCTGTGATAACTGTGACCTATAACTTGACTTGTCTCTGACAGTATCAAAAACCACCCAGTGACTGAAAGGGACAACTTTAAAGTTGCTATGTGAACAAGATATCAAATTTCCTAATTTCTTTTTGATCAAAATACTGACTGTAACAATATAAAAATCTGATAGCTAGTGTTTGCTGTATAAATAGTTGGCTGGTTCCTGTTAAAATCAGAGGTTCAAACTTGAAATTAATTGGGTTTTTTTAATCACTGCTTTTTGCAGGATAGGGAAGAGAATCCATATGAATGGGATAAATTTTAAGTGGCAAGTGTCATTGTTATTATAAAAAGTCTGAGAATAGTTCTTCATACCCAGCTAGAACCATCTTGCTGTGTATGTTTGATTCCCATTCCCAGAATTAGCAAAACACTCAGGATAAGCATGTAACTTTCAGATTAGTGTGCTGTGTATCTTGGGTCTTTAACGTTATACAGTTGTGGTTTTGCAACATTATACAAATCAAACTGTCCAATATTTCCCAATAAAAATTTTCTTGCATAAAATTCTATTTGAGTGCATAAAAATTGTGACTTTTTTTTAACCAGAGATTGTTTCATCTGCCTTTTTTGACAACCTGGAATTGTTGTTCTTAAAGAGCAGATGTTGCCCTCTTGTGGTGAATGCAATAAACTTTTGATAATATAAGAAAAGCCTGCTGAGGATGATAATGTGTATCTTTGAAACTTCATAATGGTCTTTTTTTTTTTTAATCTGATCTGAAATTCACAGATTCTGAAGAATCAGCTGCAACAACAATTTTTGGTAAGAAAATCAGGACTTTACTGATTTTTCCAATTTTTGTTATTTCCTCTTAGGGAAATGTTATCTGCTTTTATCTGAGGTAGTGGAGGAAGGTTGCAATGGAATAGAGTTCCAAAATTAAAATATTTTCATTTTAAATTACTTGTTTGATTCTACATTGTAATGAAATAGCTCACTTCATAGGATCACTCMTGGCTTCTGGCAGTGGTGCTTGGGTTAAAGTAGGTGCAAGTTGCTTGATCAGGAGCTTTTGTTCAGTTGTCTGAACAGTGAAGAGTTTGCAGAGATGGCAGAGGAGGAAGACTGTAGTGAGAGCTCCTTTACATCTCCTCTCACCCTAGCAAGTGGCATTTCATGCAGTGTATTACACTACACACACACAAGTGGCTCTAACAACTTCTGGAGCCAGARGTGATAAGCATCATCTATGAAAGCATTTAAGAAAAATTAAGAATGAAACACACAGAAATAACCCRTGTGAAAGACAGTTGCTTTCTTGCTTAATGTATACTGACATAGAGTGAGTGCTATAAAAGATAAAAGAAATAATACAGATGCAAACACACATGATCTTGTTATTTTACAGATGCAGTCTCTCTTTGGGAATGATTTGTCTTTAACAACTGCATCACATTCAATATTTGCGTAGTATATACTAGGCCAAGTAATACAGGTGAAACCAGCACTCCGTTTTCACTCTGCTCATATTTTGACTGCTTGTTAGTTGCCTCAGAAAATTTCTTCTGTTGTGGATCTGCTCTGGTCCATTTTAAAAAAATCATTAAGTTGTCAAATTGAAGTGATATAAAGTGGTCTTCTAACCACTTTGTATTCCTGTGCTGACACCTAAAATATTCTGACTAAGCACAGCCTTTTAAATTTTCATCTATTGTCTTAATTTAATTTAAGTTTTTCTCCTTTTGATGCAGCTGAAAAAGGCTTTGCATCATTACTTTATTTTATTTATCTATGKTTATTGAAAAAAACAGCTTTTTTGGAGAGACTGTTTGCCAAACCCAGTGAGTCATCTCTGCTYATGAATGTTGTGAGCTCATGCAGGAAAAGGTACTTGAGGTTAAGCAGTTATTGCAGTTGAATATGCAAAAATTCACCTGCATCTTCTGAAAGAACAAAACCAGTAAAAGGAACTTATTTGAGGCAAATTTGATTCCCAGCTGGCTGCATTCAGATACCCAGATTTTTTAAATAACATGAACATTATTTCAGTTATTAGTATTGAAATAATGTGAACAGTCCTAATAAGCATTTYAGTTGTTCTTAAAATGAAATTTAGATAAATAATATTCAGTTTCTTTTCAAAATCTTGCAGTCTTGATCTTTTTTCTCAAAAATTCATAGAAGTAGAATACTTTCTTAATACAATTTTTACTTMTTTTATCTCTTTTCCCCTAGAATTCTCTATTGTTACTTTCATCATRTATCCTATTAATTCTTCAGGCAAGATATTATTAATGTTTCTCTTATTTAGACTTTGCTGGGTTTAGACTTTTGGGCTTTTCTTGTTTTATTTTATTTTTTATAGATTTTACTGTTATGAATTCTTCTATTTCAGATATGTCTTCAGAGGAGACTACACAAAGTACAGGTGAGAATTTGCATGAAGAGAGTAAGGTTTCAAGGCAGGTGTTAKTTGCATTCATGTTTGTTGCTTTTTTGTTATTTTTTTTAGTAACAGGGATTTGTTTATTCCAAATTATTTTCTTTCATGTTTTTAAAATTTGTATTTATCTGCAATTTGTATTTTAAGTCTGCATGATTAGGGCTCTGGGGTGCACTTAACTGAGCTGTAAACCTTTCTTTATCATTCAAAATATTGTATTGCTTTCCAAAACCCAACAGGGCAGGTGCATTTTAGGAAGTATATAGGGGGTTTTGTATATAGAATGTTTTCTATGCTTTCTGATACTATCAAGCTATTTTACAGAACTAAAATGTACACCCTATTCCTTGAAGACACTTACAGATGTACTTGCAAGGAGTTGTCAAATAGGATCAGAAAAGACTCAATCAGAAGAACTTGTTACCGCTTCCTTTCCTAATTTTCCCATTTGAAACAAGGAGTAGTTTAATTCCAYATCAATATGGATTCCTCCATGCCTCTATGGGACCTGGACATCCTGCTGTTCTTTATTGTTGGTTGAAAAACACATTTTTAGAATAAGATTCCTCCTATGCTGAAGTGCCCATGTAGAATAGGAGAAATAGGAATCATCTTAAAAGCACCACTTTCTCCTCTGAACAACTGGGTGCCAGGAGTCACTGACTCAGATGGGGATACAAACACTTAATTGGATGGGTCTTACTCCACTTGCTGCTTTTGCATTTCCCTCACTGAAAGTAACTTCATTTTCTTTAAAAATGTCAGGTGTTTACGCTTTTCCTGGAAAGACAGAGTCTGAAATAGAAATAAGAATTTATTTTTATGACATATATTCCATGGTTTTTTTTAAGTTAAAATGTGAATTTGGTTTTTTTTTTTTTTTTTTTTTTTTTACAGAAGCCCATACAACAATAGATTATTATTCCACCATCACACCAGGTAGGACTCATCTATCACTACTGATAACATTTTTGTGCAGTTTTAAGTGTGTGTGAATTCAGGAAGTTTGCTCCCAAATGTTTTTAGTATGCTTTTTACTTGGTATTGTGGTGTGTCCTGTTAACAGTCTGCCTTACCTCACATAAATGTCCASTCTGGTAGAAGGCAGTTTTTGTCCAAATGGCTGCATATAGAAGAGTTTGGTTATTTTGTAAGTCAGAGCAGTAGGTTACCACAAAAATGTAAGAACCACAATCTCAGGGACCATGTTCGCTTAAAAAGAAATCTTCATGCCTTTTAGCAGATTGGAGCAAACTGAATACAATCATGATATTTGACCTCAGGACAGGCCCAGCAGGACCAGGAATAGAGTGAATTTTATTTTTTAATTATTCACATAGAAGCTCAGTAGGCCAATTACAGTGGATTTGCCCTGAGTWAGTGCAAGTGGAAGAAGAACTGCCTTGGAGCCTTAGTGGCAAGGTTAGTTTRACTGTGTGAGCATGACCTGCAGAAACGTTGCAGCTGTGTTATCTGATGCTTTCAGGGGACTGGAAACCCTAGTGATTTTTTATCAGTCTTCTATCCYCCACACTGCTAATCTATTTTTGTGCATTTTGGTGGCATGCAGAGATCTTAAGACTGGGGGGCACACAAATGGGTACTTTGTATGGAAAAAAGAGCTGATGTTAATCTTTGGTGGCATTTTTGGATTTTGTGTTGGGTTTTTATAAGGTGTTCTCTATGTAGTAAATAATTTTGACARTTTGTTATATTGACATTTGATTGTTGTTTATCAGTTATTTATGAGCATTTTACTTTTTAAGGATTGTTTAAAAAAAGCAGTATACAAGTTTTGTAACTATTTCACTGCCAATGAAMGGGAAGGCAAATTTAGGATCATAGAATTGTTAAGGTTGGAAAATACCTCTAAGATAATCAAGTCCRGCCATTAAATTTATGTGATTCTAGACTGCTGTCTGAATTTTTTTTTCTAACAATTTGAATATTGCCACCAGCTTAACCTCTGGTGRCTTATTTATTGATGGTGATAAAATTATTAAAGCAGCAAACTTTTACAGTCAAATGTTTGCACCACAGGGAAGGTGAAAAAAATTCCCTTCTCCTCATTTGGTACTAACTAATGATAACAGCAGAAAAAATAGAATTTGATTTTTTTTCTGTTAATGGAGGCCAATCCATCTGCTTAACTGAGGTGAGTTGTTTTAATGAACAAGTGTAGGAGTTTTGTCTTGAATGCAAATATCTTTCCAGTGCCTTATTTTGAAATTATACAACAAAGCTGTCTGTTTACAGTACCCTAATTTAGGATCAGTGTTATTTCTCAGCAGTGTAGGTTGTATTAAATATATGGAAAAATATGGAGCATCCAAAAGCTTGCTGTAACTAAATGAAGGCACATTCTGCTAGATAAGAGTGTACATGGTTGCTGTCACCATAGCTTGAATTCCATCAGATAGAACAGTTTTACCTTCATGCTATCATATGGAGCCATTGTAGGATCCTCAGACGCAGATAATATGCTGCCTAGTGATTGAATTCTGTGATAATTAAAGAGCTTGTCAATTATATGCTTGTTTCTGTTTCTGTTTAATTTTTTTTTTAAAATTGCAACCCCTTGCATATAAGTCTTCTATCAAAACTGTTGCAGAAAATTATTCAAAATTAATAATCAAAGGCAGCATATTTCTGAATACTAAGTCTTGGAAAATGTCATGGTAAGTGCTATAGAGTTGAAGCCTAGAAAATACGTCAAATACTTCCARAAGATAAATTTCAAACACTGGAATGATTGTAAATATGTATATTGGTTTATATTGGTGATTAAATTGGATTTAGGTTTAACTTTTTAATCACTAGTTGTTTGGTTTTTTTCCCYAACAAATCTATAGCAGGAGAAACCATTGTATGCAACATAACACGTGCCTGTAATTATTCAGGTTAGTGGTTTTCTTTTCCCTTTTTTTACATAAAATATTATCCAACTATTTTATACTCTGAGTAATGAAGCRGTGTTTAGCTGCCATGTAAAAGCTAGCTCTGTAATTAATTTCCTTGTAATTTTAGAGAGATTTTATATTAATTCAAAAAATATTAAAGGTGGGGAGGTTAAGAAGTGTTTAGACTCTTGTACTTTTGATATTTGGTTTCTCATCAAAGGCACACAATTGCAGATAACAATTGTGAAAAAACCCCAAGAAACAAGCTAAGGAGTTCTATTTATAGTAATGTGAAGTGCAGTTCTTCTGGTTTGGGAAAAGATTACCTGGAAGGAATTTAGGGACGTCCATCAAAATTAAATATATAGAAAATAATGAAGCTATTGGACTAGTTCATTTGTTGAAATAGGTGAAAAGATGGAAGAACAATTGCAAAAGTAGATAAGCTAGTGCAAGTGTTCTTATTTCCCTTGTCTCAAAACACAAGACAGTAATTTTTGCARTTCTCAAAAAATTTTWCATTCTSTGTTTTAGCATTGATTTTCCTAGCTTTTTTACTTTTGGTTTTAGTGTTCTATGTGGGCAAGGTGAAACTTCGGGCAAGTGAAGAAAGYAATGCATCACTAAATGTAGAAATAGTAAGTATTCTTTCTTTTARAACTTTTTTGTAAGGAAGGTTGAAGTGAATTTCTTTGTCTACACCTTAAATAAATAACATGATTCTTACTGTGTTTGCAGTACAAGATACTGTTTGCAGTGAATGGAACAGCTCTGTTTTAAACAGGTGCTTTGCAGCTAAATTTTAAAATTCCAGCTAAGTAACCTTCCTACAGTAAGGACCTGTATTCTCTACATAGCCACTGAAAGAAGGGGGAAGCCCTGGGTAATCTCAAGAATTTACATTTAGGCACACAAGATCTTCTTCTAGAGATTATTTTAGGCGCTTGCCTTTGGAAGATGAGCATCACTAGATGGCAACTATTTGGGCATAATTAAAGTTGAATTACATCCTGGAATAATTCATATTGAGATTCTCATAAATAGTTCTATGGCTTTTTGTGTATTTTTTCAATTATGCTTTTACATGATCATTCTATGTTTTTAGGCTTGTGGTTMCTGAGTTATTAATTTTGCAAWAGGCTTATGTGACATGAGTGGGTCCATTTATACAACACAAGTTCTATGGCTTTTTGTGTATTTTTTTGATTATGCTTTTACATGATCATTCTATGTTTTTTGGCTTGTGRTTACTGAATTATTAATTTTGCAAWAGGCTTATGTGGCATGAGTGGGTCCATTTATACAACACAAGAGAGGTTTAAGAGGACAGTGTCATGCATGGCAAGGATCATATAGGCGACCCAGTATCAACGTAATACTATGAGGATGAGAATGTTTAGTCGTTACAGATGGAAACTGAGGGGAGGAAAAACGAAGGACCTTGCATCTTTATCCTACACATCCCAGTCAACCCTCAGCCTGAGATTTCACATGCCAGTCCCTGAAAGCATGAGAGTAGTCAGCAATGTTAGCACAGAGAAGAGCTACTGGACATGGAGCATCAGGTTTGGGCAGGGATATGCCCCTGGCAAAAGCCACCTCTACATTCTGTTGTGTTTCAGTGGTGATAATGCCTACTACTGAAACTGTCCTGGCATGGTAACATTACACCTACAGCTTCTGGTAAAACTGGTTTCCATCTCTTGAAACTCTTGCTTTTTAGAAGAATATTTCTTAGGGCAAGTCAATGCCACGTATATTAGGTGATGTTTTTCCTCRTGGCCCTTGCTGTTTGCACAAAATGTAAAAATAACTAGTGATGCTTAATCCRTATAAGAATACATAGAATACATCTATAGAAAGGGCTCTTAGATAAACCTCAGTGTATCCCCAGATCCTAATGCTAGGTCATACTTGTTTAGCTCAGTTTTATMATTTCTTTCACTACAGTTCTTGACTTCTCACTGCCAGTATTCTGTCATCTATTATTTATGTCATTTATGGAGCTTGCCCTGTTGTTGCACTTAGGGTTTAAAAATTCATTCAKTGTCTGGAGTAAGCTGTCTTTGTTGCAAACTAAGCCAAACTCCTCTTTTTCCAGCATAAGACATGATGAGTTTGCTGTCCTTTTGCCCCTATCTTTCACAAAGATTTTGGGGTTTGATCTATACTASATCAACAATTCCTTCAATAAATTGKGACAACCATGTTGTGGTAAATACTTATTGCCATGTATTCATGAGAAAACATACTCCTTATCTTTGTAATTTCAGCCTATTAAATTGTGTGAAATGAACAATTTTCTTTTAAGGCTAAAAATTACTGGTTGTACTTAGCTGTGGGAACTTTTTTCCTAGCAGATTAATAACATAACCACCCACAATCAAGTCAGAAAATTAATTGAAATTCCAGCACATTCCCCACAAGAACTGAGGTGAGTAATTCTGAATAAGAATTGAAATCTTTATTGTATTTGAAAAAGATGAAGTGAGACCTTCCATGTGTTGAGTGGACTTTGTGTTATTCCTGCACATTAAAAATTTCACAAGTTCCAAGTTCTTGCTCTTTAATATAAAGTTCATACTGGTTAGAATACTCTTAATTAGTTTATGTACCACTGGCATTTCTTTGAAAAAATGGTGCACCAAATATTTGTTATAATTTAAGGATTCAGTTTATCTGGTAGGAAATGATGAAGAGAACTTTCCTAGCTGCATGTTCTTYAATAAATATTCTTGGAGTCATATCTATGGTTTTATTTTGGTTTCATTTTTTTTTCCCAGTCTTTTTAAGGAGAGGTTTGAATGAGTGAATGTTTCCCAAACTTACCCTGGAAATCAAGAAGATGTGGTTGCCCAACAAATCTTGTTTGTAGAAGAAATCCRTATTTCTTACTCATTCTATTTCCGTGGCTTTGAGTATAAGTTTAGAATTCTATTCYAAGTAATGCTTGGCAAAAGGCAACATTAAGATTTATCTTCTGATMTTTTAAATCACATTTACAATGAGTTGATGTTCAAATGTGATGACAGAGGTTTAAATTTAGTTTGTGTAGTGACTAATAAAAGTCAGGTCTTTAAATGTTTAATGCTGGAGGTTTTACAGTATTACAACTCGCCTGACTTTAAAAAATCATTGATTAACTGGGAAAATATTTTTTCTCTGTAATTGTTTTTTAAATTAAATTGTTATAATTGTTYTTAGAAACATAACTAAAGATCCTCTCTAACAGTAATATTTTATTTTAAAGCATTTCAGAGTTCAACAAAACCTTGCAAGCAGTAAGTGAGGTAAGATTACTGATTTTTGTTACTCTCTGGAAAACTTTTTTCCAGCCTACTTCTGATAAAGCATCACTCCTGTTTTCTCCTTATAAACCAATTTTTTTTTCTGTTTTCATTTGTGATTACAGTCCTCTGTTATGGAATGCAGTGCAGAAAACCAGAGGTTTGTTTTTAAATTTTTAAAGAAAAAAATTTAAAAGCTTATATACTGTCTTGTGAAATGTGAAGTATGCATGGCTCCTTAGCACAAGAAAAAGACAAACTCTCTAGGAAGTTCAGAAGTTCAAGAAACAGGCTGGAGAAATACGTATAGGTTAACAAAGAAATTCTCATTTCTGATTATTGTCCTGGCATTAGTGATTTTGAAAAAGCCTTTTAGAATTTGTTGGTTTCATTTAACCCAAATGTATTGCTTCTCATTAATCTTCTGCTGAAGCCCAGGCTTTCCTGCCATATTTCTTCTGCATCTTGGTATTACCYGAGTCACGTAGCTGGGAGCACCAGAAATCCAGAACCTGTGAATGCAATGCAATCTTTATGAGGGATATACTTGAGGCATCCCAAGTTGCTGTTCTTCAGCTTGGGAAACCAACCATCCTTGGCGTAGGGGGAGCCTGAGGAAGTAAGCAGCTCAGACTCTRGAAACCATGGATGATCAGAATGGCAAAGCTGCTCCAGAGAGGTGATCCTAGAAACCCTAAAAAGTAGATGATATCTCAGTTTAATTGCTACTCACCACTAGATCGTTCTTTAAAATGATCAACTTGGAAACGCTGTATTCTAAAACAAAATGAAACTTGATTTCCCCAAATACTTGAATCTGGACTTTATCTTCCTGGATTAGGATGAAAGAAAAGTCCAAAACCCTCAAATAAAATAGAAAGTAGTCAGATCACCCCTTCATGTGATATAYTGGCAGTTGCTAGAGTAATCTTTTAATTCTTATAAGCTGGAAAGAAACCTTTTCATTCATCTCTATGTTTGTATTTGCTGAATATGAAAAATTTCCCGGAGGTTCCCTAGTTTAGGCAGGGCTTCAAGTCCTCAAACTGTAGTTGTAAAGATGGAGTTACATGCTGGAATGGGTCACTGAAGTTCTCTCTAAAGTCAAGAGAGAATGCTGGCTTCCTCTGGTGGTGAAGGTTTCATAAACACTGGCATATTTACACTAACAGCAGAGACAACATTGATATCCTTACAAAACTATCAACTCTTTAATGACCAATATAGATCAGGAAGGACTGCATTTAAGAATTGACGAAGTAGAGAGAAGGGACAGTAAATGCCACAAACTGATTATTGTGCTTTTAATCAGCCTGGCATAGTGGTTTATGTGCATTTAAAATGTGCCCAAATCTGACAGAGCCTAGGAATAATGTGCTTTCACACTTAGCATTTGTACTAATATGCTTTAATTTAGCATTTGGTGTTACCTCTGTTAGAAAGATGAGGCAGCTCTGTTTCTTGAGTCTTAAGCTTTTTTTCTCTCCTTTAGTACACACTGCAATTTCATAATGAAGCTGGCTGAGAGAGAGAATATAAGCAGTTTAACACAAAAGGCAAAAATAAGTCAACTTGGTAAGTTGTGCTTTAAACACAGTCTCATCACAATTTTATGTAAAGACGTGGTCTTCCAAGTAGCTAAAAAGACAAGATAGTTACTATTGGATCAAAATATTTTTGGTTTTGAGCAATATAAATATATAAAAATGCAGCCTTCTGATTTTTGGGGGTGTATGTGATAGAAATAACTTTTTTAAAACATTTTAGTATAAAATTGTCAGCTACTTTAATAGGACATACTTTGAAAGGATTAGGTGTAAATTAAGATGAGAACATAAGTGTCTTGCTGAAATGACAATCTGAATTGAAAGCGTTGTTAAGTAGCCAACTTTTCTTAGTGATATTGAGACAGGATGGAGTACTGGCTCATACCATTTGTCTCTGTTTCAAAAGCTGTTGTGTTGCATTTTGGTATGTTTAAAATTAAAAAAAAAAAGAGAAATCTGAACTTGTCAGGCATTGAACAAAAATCTGGKGGTATGGCAATATTCTGACTGGTCAAGAGTTCTTTTGTTTTGCAAAACTAATTTGTGAACAAACTTCAAAATAAATTATGCAGTATRTAATACTGTTGATTAAAGACATAATACACATGGTTAAATATTCTACTTAATGGTATTAGGAGTTGTTATGCTTAAGGATAATGCTTCTTTGTCATCTCAGATCAGTGCTGCTGTTCATCACTGAAGTACTGTTCCTTGACTGCTGAAGAATTACGAATGTAGTGAGTATAAATACAAAATTTAATTTGCTTATTTCCTAAATTTCCTAATACATGGCTAGAGTCAACTTCCATGCTTCAGTGTAATAGTCAGAAAGGACTCCACAAGAAAAAGCTGATAGGCATTTTCCAATGTAGCTCCCTCCTCTTTCCTCTCTCTTTCCTTTCCCTCCCTTCTTATCCCTTTTTTTATTTTTTTCTGTGACGCATCTACCTTTAGTGTTCAACAACAGCTGACCCTCAGAGCAGGCAGCAAAGGCAGTAGTAGTATTTATTTATAGACTTGCTAGTGAACAACTACAGCAATAGAGAATGTAAGAACCTTCTAAGTATTAGAGCATGAAACATCCAGTCCGATTGATTTTAAAATATACATCATTATTAGTACGTCCATATAATTTTTATATATATTCCTCTATTATAACTTGTTTTCTTTAAAATAGAAAAATTGTTAAACTTAACCTGGATTTTTGTCACTTTTTTTCTTTTACAGTACTATACAAGTGCCACCTCATTTTATATGGGTTCCTTCCCCTCATTCTCCTCTCCCTAAAAAGACTTTCCTCAAATCTAATTCTTTTWTTCCCCCCACTATGCTTTCTGCTAAACAAAGCTCCACAATTAGACCACTGATCCCACCATACACAGAAATTTATTTTTCTGGAACTCTTTCTACATCTCCCCTTACAAGCCCTCTCTCTGAAAACTCTATGCCTTCCACCAGTGTTACCACTACACGCTCCTCTTCTGAGTCTCTTGCTCAACCTACCATGCCAACTTTTTCTTCCATAACTTCCAACAAATCCATCACTGTTCCCATACCTGCAACAAAATCTGTCACTAATACTGCTTTCTCAATTAAATCTGATGCTGCACACCTAAACAAGACTGTTACAATACTTTCTCCTTCTGTAGGTTACACTAAACATTCTTCACTTTCTTCTTCTGAGCCTCACAAACTTGCAATTTTAAATCGCCCCTTTGAGGCAATCACCGATTCTGTTGCACAAATTCCCCCTGCTTCAAACCAACCTATATCTGCTCACAGAAATGTCAGTACAGTACCTATTGTTCCCCTTACTCCTTTCACAATATCTTTGACCCCTACTGCTAGTCCTGTCAACCGTTCTGTCTCAGCTTCTCGTCCTCATTCTACTGCTGATGGCCATGGGACCCCAGGTAAATATGAAAAGTAAATAATTATTTTTGTTTGAATGCCATATACTGGATTTGCTTTTAAACGTTGTTAAACAATGTTATATATATGAGAGGTGTCCTTATAATTATTGTGAATTACTTTGTATGGGAGTGTTGATCTGCTGAAAGGTAAGAAGGCTCTACAGAGAGATCTGGACAGGCTGGATTGATGGGCTRAGGCCAGCTGTATGAAAGGCTCAACAAGGCCAAGTGCTRGGTCCTGCACTTGGGTCACAGCAACCCTGGGGAAGAGTCCAGGCTTGGGGAGTAGTGTCTGAAAGCTGCCCAAAGGAAAAGGACCTGGCAGTGCYGGCTGACAGTGGCTGAGCATGAGCCAGGTGTGCCCAGGTGGCCAAGAAGCCAGTGGCATCCTGGCCTGTGTCAGCAATAGTGTGGCCAGCAGGACCAGGGCAGTGTTTGTCCTCTGTAGTCAGCGCTGGTGAGGCCATACCTCACACCTCGTGTCCATTTCTGGACCCCTCACTACAAGAAGGACATTGAGGTGCTGGAGCGAGTTCAGAGAAGGGCAAYGGAGCTGGGAAAGGGCCTGGAGGAGTCTCAGGATTTGCCTTATTGTACAACTCCTTGAAAGGAGATTGTAGCCAGGTGGGGGTCAACCTCTTCTCCCAGGCAACCAGTGACAGGATAGGAGTCAATGGCCACAATCTGTGCCAGGGAGGTTGCTGGACATCAGGAAGAATTTCTTCTCTGGAAGGATTGTTAAGCATTGGAATGGGCTGCCCGGGGATGTGGAGGAGTCACCATCACTGGAGATGTTCAAGAAACAACTGGAATGACACTCGGTGCTCTGGTCTAGTTTACAAGGTGATGTTTAGTCAAAGGCTGCACTTGATCTTAGGGGTCTTTTCCAACCTAAATGGTTCTGTGATTCTGTTCTGTATGAAAACCCTGAGACAACTTCCACTTGATATATTTTAAAATAAATCCTGATGCCTTTGGACATGGTGAGTGATAGCTCACCCTACTGCTCACCCTACACTGTTGTTTGTAACTGTCATAGGTAGGTACAGTGCTCAATTCCCATTAGAACAAATGTCTTTTGGACAGAAAAAATTAGGTCAGAGAGCAAGGTAGATTTTTTTTTGAAAACTAACCTAATATTTAAAATACTGCACAGTAATGTTGGATCGTCCTTAAAGTATTGTTATTGACTGGGAATATTCTTAGAGGCTATGTATTTTCTTATGAAAATTCTATACAAGCTTCTTTTCAAATTTCTGACACTATCTTGATTTTACTCTACATTCAGGTGTTCAGTGGCTAAAAATTCAAAATAATAGGTTATTGAAGATATTAAATACATTTAATATATTAACGATCTGATGTGAGGAACTTTGAAATCAATAAAACATTAATGTCATGTTGTCAGCTTGAAATCTTGCTTTGTGTTTTCATGAGATTTAAATTACCACTGTCTGCAAAGTAGCTGATAGGGAGAAATTACATGACTTGTTGAGAACCCTTATGAGTAGTGATACAATTTTTTAATCAAGTGAACTTTTTAAATTTTCTGCTTCTCCAAGCTTACGTCATTTGTTGAACACAATGTTTAACTTTTATTTGTCACAGGAAAAACCCTTTCAGCTACCACAAATATAACTTCTGTACACACCACCATTAGTATCGCCACAGCTGAGCAAATCGTGTCCAAAATAGAAAATGATTTAGCAGCTGGAAAAATAGAGCCAAAAGATGTAGAAAGGATGGTTAGTGAGGTGAGCACTATCCTCACTGCTTCTCAACCATTACCATCACGAATTTCTAACAGGTAGGTCATTTGGCAATAGATTACAGGAGTGTTGTATTTACTGTCTTGTCAAGTTTCACTTTTTTATATTTAGAAGAATATTTCTTGTTCTTTTATGTAGTTATTCAGAATGGAARGACTACCATTCTAATGTTAGCAGCTCTACTATAATATAATGCCATGGAAAATGGTGGGGTATTTTTGTTGACACCATTATAAGTGATCATTTTGCATTATACTCAGATTATTGCTCCATAACCATAACTTGCTTGAGAATTTTGGATGTATGTGCTTGGTAATACTAAGTATGCTTTTTCTTAACAGAATTATAAAGCTGGTGGATTATATTGGTTTAAAACTAAGCTTATCAACATCATCTGTTGAATTTGTCTCCCCTTCCTTGGCTCTGGCAGTWGTCCAAACCAACAGAATCCGCTCCAACCAAATGTCTTTTGCTGTCCAGGACTCAGCTGATCTCCAGGTTACAAAATACTTACAATACCTAGAAATTGTCAAACATTTATTTTAAAGTGTTTATGGTTTTATATTTATAGGAATATGTGTTTGTTTATGTCAGTGTCAGGATCTTTAGTTCGTGTTAGTTTCAGRCTTTTTTTAAGCCCTTCACAGTTTTTCCTTTAATTTTTAGCTGTGTAAATAGGTGTAAAAGAAAGCTGACTTAGCAGAAACTGGCTAAACTAATAAGCTGTTGGAGAGGGTACAGCTAGAACACCAGAATGGACAAAGTGCTTGGCAGAATAACTTTGCCTCAAGCCYCCTGAATTATGAATCATTTATTCAACCACCATGACAGTGCTGAAATCTGTCAAGGAGTGTTGCCAGATGGCTTCATCTGTTAGAAGGAAATAATTGTAGAGAGTTCCAGAAAAGAACTATTATGTATGTTGCTTCGATAATGATGCTCAGAACATTTGTCACTAATGGCATCTCACCAAGAAAGAAGTGCTTAGAAAGTTTGGTTGGATCCCCTTTATCTCATTCAAAACCTCCCTCCTGACAGAGAAAATAATGGACAATACCAGCCTTGGAGGCTTAAGCAAGGAGAGATGGAAAGTTTTGGACCAATTTTGACACATTCTGCCTCCTCAGAGAAGAAAATAGCTTAATGTATCGTAAGCCATATGTAGTACTGGAACTTTTCTGTGTTACTGAAAATTATATAAATGTTTAACATTTGAGTTCTTTTCTATTTCTTAGTAATATGTAGTGCATGAATGTGAGATGACTAGGAGATGCTAGTGCTGACATACAGATATTCGCTAAGGAATTATTTTTTATTTCATGTCATTGGCAATGAAACACTGAAAATTTTCAATAAGTATCATCTACTTCAAACTAGAGCAACAGGAGTGCTTTTGTGGAATTGATTCAGAATTTCTTTGATGGCTGTCTACACCAGTGATCTCCAAAGTGGGGTTTGAGTACCCCAGGGTGTGCACACGACAGTCCAGTGCAGTGCAGGAAAATGTTATCTATATTTCATAATAAAAAAAATACATTTTTAAAAGTAATTTTTAATCTCCTTAATTTTTTWAAAAAATTTTATAACTTGCATAATATATTAGTAAACTAATTCATAGATGTAACTTACGGATAGGTATATACTGGGGTTCATGCTCAAAAATTTATAGGGGATGCATGATCAAAAACATTTGGAGTGAGCTGGTCTAAACAGATGAGTTAAATCAYATTGTTAGGGCACTTTGGGGAGTTCACACTGTTACTCTCATTACAGCCATTCTTTCAATACTCAGATAATTTCTTTCTGCAGTACTACTAATGTTTCACATCTCCCAGGAGCTCTGAGGTGATGATATTTATATGTAAAGGACTAATGTACGATAGGAATGTTGAGAGATTCTGTACTAAACAAAGCTCCCTGGCCTGTAAGCATAGCAAATAAAATGTGCAGCACATAAAACGGGTGGAAGTTCAGATCTCTTTTTGCGCAGTATAAGATCACTAAGCTCTTGAGGTACCTGAATTGTGGCTTATCCAGTTTACTTTTGTAATTTTTGCCAGACAATCAAAAATTTAGGGTTTATGTTCTTAACTAAGAATATAAACTTAACCTCCTGAACATAAAAATGTATTGACAAATAATGGCTGTTTTCACTTTTTCTGAATTCTGAGATACTCCCTACAGGGTATAAAAATTCTTTGCAGGCTTTCATGCTGTTGATCTCCCTACACAGTTACAACTGCACAGAGTTTTTGCTCCTCACCTTTTCCAAATCAATACAAAACACACAGTGGTGTGCTATGTCCCTGTAGGCAAATGGTTAAAGCCAGATTATTTTCAGTGGTAGGCAGACCTGAAATGGGATGCATCCTTTTCAGTCCTATAAGTGCTATTTTTGCATTGGAGTAGGAGAGGAATGAGAGCAGCAGTGAGTTTGTGACAGTAATTAATGAGGTATTTATTTTTGAAGTTTTAAACTGAAAATAGGTCATAATTTATTTATTTGGAGACTGACACAAAGCATAATCCTGGTGTTTATTTTTCAGATCTCTCTAGGAGTTCAGCCAATTCAGAATTTAAATAATCTTGGATCAATTACACTTCCTCCATCATTGCTGAAAAATTTACGCACTGAAGAGTTGGACTTGGCTTCTAGAATTATATTCAACTTCTTTAAAAAGACCACTGTGTTCCAGGTATTTTTTGGCCCACTATTCATAAGGATTTTAAGTTCAAGCTTAGAGCAAAATATGAATGGATTTTTTTTCCCCACAAAACACATTTTAAAACTTCTGACTTTAAAAATTATTACTTTGGTCCAGTGCTTCCTCCACATAGTAAACGAGCTTGTGGGTGCTGTGCTCTAGTATTGTTTCCTTTAAGATTTTAAAATCTGGAGTTTTTTTGTCATTCCAGGATCTGTCCTTGAAGAATGCATCTTTAATCAGCAGTGTTATATCATCAAGTGTTGCTAACCTCACTATTAGTAACTTAACGGCAAATGTTACTGTCATTTTGCAGAATATCAAGCCTAATCAGGTAAAATTTACATTTCGGCAGACTTAAAGTACAGTTTTGTTGCCTCCACTGAAGTTGTTGTAGTGGAAACATTTGACTAAGAATACAGGTCAGCTTGTTCTGCTTTACTAGTGTGGACATTTCATCTTCAACTGGACATTAAAAATTACTCCTTTTGCTTATTTGCCACTGGTATAAATTTTGGTTCTCAAGTAGTGTAAGGTAATGCTCTATCTCAAATTCATTCCACTTTTATCTTTCTTACTTACTCTTCTGTTTTATTCTAAAAGAATAAAATCTCTTAGAGGGMAGACTGACAGTGTGGGTTGCTATGGTAGATGCTGCAGTCGTGACATTTGTGGTGTTGTATGGCCAGAAAATAAAATGTCTGTTTTCTTAGGGGAACTGAAACACAGGACTGTGTCATCAGGAAGTGTTAGGATTCTTACATACCATCTCTTTCTGAAAGGAGCATCAAGAATTAAAGTCTTCTATCTCATATCTTAAGAGAGTTTTAAATATTCAATTATTATAAAGTGAAAAATGTGGAGATTCCACTAATTCACCTGGAACTTTTTCAGGAGCTGCCTTAGTGGTGTCTTTACTTGTTTTGACATAATAATAAGTTTTGAGCTATAACTGTAGAAGTATTAGTACTTATAGCAATATAGTGTATTGCTGCTGGTATTTATAGAATTTGCATGTGTGTGAGGAAATCTATGTGTAAATGTTTAACATTGTGATAGTAGGAAGCGATCAAATATTTGCAAATGAAAAGGTTTTTCCTTTTCTGTGTSATCATGACTTCAAAAGTTACAAAGTCTGGAAGGAGGAGAAATCCCAAKAATTTGTATGGTGTGGGAAGACATTGAAAGAGCATTCAAAAGGTTCTACCAGGAACAGAATCTTTGCACAAGCACAAGAGCTAGCTCCTGTCTGGTGACTTCAAATCTGTTCAGCATATTTTTGCATGTAGTTTGCAATCCTTTTATGCACCTAAATTTATTTTGTGTTCACATAGAACAGGGATAATTGCTGTATACAGTGTTTAGTCTTCCCTGAATTTTGTAGATCATTCATTAATCATTTGATCCTAAACTCACAGTTTAGTAACTTGGTTTTTTTTCTTGTTTATACTCCGGAACAGGATAATTCAACAGTTAGATGTGTTTTTTGGGACTTCAATAAAAATGGTAAGGACTTGAGATCACCCAARATGCTATGCTGTTTTAGCTATGTTAATTCATGTTAATATAAATGAAACCTTTTATGAATAACAAAGCTACTTTTTTTAACAGGTGGACATGGAGGCTGGTCATACGAAGGTTGCATAGTCAAAGAAAGTAGAGTAAATGAAACAGTCTGTTCATGCAACCATCTCACAAGTTTTGCAGTTTTGATGGTAATTATTTTAAGAATTATGCAATCTTACCCTTGTTCAAGAACACATTTAACCTTGAGTTGTCTGAAGCAAGTGAAGACCCAATAAGCACATACAAGCTAATAAATAATACTCAGGTTCTATTCACTTTAGTAYTAGTACAGGTAGCCATACAATTTGGCACATGGTTAAACTCCTTGTTGAATGGGAGTCCACAGGTTCCACTGGAGGAAAAAAAAATTCTTAAAGTGCTGCAGACTTCTAATTTAGGCATCTATTGATACTCCAAATAAAATTTAGGAAATAAAATTTAGGGAATCAAATTTGAAACAGATATTTAATCAAATGGGGTTTCACAATTAGGGTCATYGAATTATAAAATRRTATCTCAAGTTGGAAGGGACCCATAAGGATCACAGAGTCCCAGTTCCCTGCTCTTTACAAGACTAGATTGGCTTTTTTTTCATCTAACCTTTTATAACAGCCATGATGAAAGGAATCCTTTTTTTTATTTATAAGCCTAGAGGGAAAGGTGTGTTTTGATTTTTTTGGTAGTTTTTTTATATTTTTCCATTAAACAAACCTGTTCTCTGAAAATAACTTCTGTTTTTGTTTTAGGACTTGTATGGAAATACTCCTTTGAATCCCACACAAGAATTGGTACTGACTTTTATATCGTATATAGGCTGTGGCCTCTCTGCAATTTTTCTCTCTGTTACTCTTGTGACCTACATAGCCTTTGAGTAAGTACCCATTCAGCTGAGCTCCCATTATTCTTCAATTGTAATTGATTGTAGTCTTCACTGAGAAATCCTTTTCAATAGTTATGTATTCTGTCTCCACAAATAATGCACAGATTTGGCCAGGTAACCAGGAAGATGTTGATTCAGTCTTCAGAAATGTTAATCTGATCAACAGGTGAATTATCATGAGGCTCTAGGCAGTAAAAAGTGAAGAAGTAGCACTCTGAAGTATTCTATAATGGATTATCATGATAGGAGTGTGAAGGAATGTGTTTAAGATGCAATACACAAAAAAACAGTACAGAATTGTAGCATTTTTAAAAGCATTTGTATTCTTTATTCTCTCATTATTCTAAGACTGGGACTTGCCTCTATCAAGGCTTTAGATGCCCAGTCAAAAGCTTGACCTAGTTTAAAAACAAAGAACAGACGCCTTTTGGGTTTGGGTAACAATGTAACAAGAAGTCCAGCGTACAATGGGAAAAAAAAATAGCCACTAAACACTTTGACTGCAATATTGTTTGTATTTATGTAACCTTTTCTAAAAAACTTTATATATACAAACCATTAATTAAGAAGTATGTTGAAAATTATTCTCTCCATGTATAAATGCAACACATGCAACATTGTATATGAATGAAAATTTAATTTTTTTCCCCCTCGACATTTGTGAAAGCCAAGGACTGCAAGAGAGGAAGTAAGCCAGGAATCCATGGACAGCTGTCATCTCATGAGTTTTCTTTTTTTTTTTTTTTAGGAAAATCCGGAGAGACTACCCCTCCAAAATACTTATTCAGCTGTGTGCTGCACTGCTTTTACTGAACTTAGTTTTTCTCCTTGACTCATGGRTTGCACTGTATGACACACGAGGCCTATGCATTGCAGTTGCAGTATTTCTTCACTATTTCCTCTTGGTTTCCTTTACCTGGATGGGYCTGGAAGCTTTCCACATGTATCTGGCTCTTGTGAAGGTCTTTAACACCTATGTACGGAAATACATTCTTAAATTTTGTCTGGTTGGTTGGGGTATGTATTTTTTTTCCTTTTTTATGCTAAATAGATAATTCCTCTTATCAAGTATTTCAGTGAATATGATACAGGTCAGAAATTAAAATTAGGCAGTCATTAAATGTTTTGATATATGTTCCACATTTCTGAGGTGTGGAGTCCCCCAAGATGCAGAGCTGAAGTTTCTGCAATTCAAAGTGATAATGAATTTTCCTTGTCCTAGTATAAGAGAACCAATGTAGAATGTGCATGCTTCCATTATTTTGAGAATAAATGCCAATAAGTAAATACATTTCTGGAATAGCACTGTTGCTAACAAAAACCAGCAAAACCAGATCTAACTGGATAGAGGATGAAGAGATTCTGGGCCTGATTTTTAYCTCCTATTTGTTTCTTAAAACATATGTAAGAATGAAAATCAGTTATCTGTAAGGGATATTTTGAAGTAGTTTGAAGACTAATGGTATTTGTCGATTTATTCAGAAAGTTTTGGAGCTGGCTATGAAGGACTCCTCTTGTTTCTTTACAAGTTGTGCTCCTGAGCAGTTTGAATGCTGCAATTTTTCAGACAGCTAGTAGTCAGCAGAATTCAACAGCCAAATTTCAGAAATAATATATAGATTTTGTAGCAAAATATTATAATTTCAAGYCCTCATAATACTGTCTCTGTTAGGATTTTTATGTATGTGTTTTCTCATAATCTTTTAGGGTTACCAGCAATAGTTGTGTCCATTGTGTTGGCAGTATCRCCAGATAATTATGGACTTATAACCACTGGAAAGGTTTCCATAAATGGACCTGATGAATTGTGAGTGAAAGGGAGATGCTTTGGGGGASGTGAGGGTAGGGAGTGGAGGGAGGTCCTACAAATTGGTTTTTTTTGAAGTAAAGGCGGGGAAGGCAAGAAAGCAACAGTAGTGCTTTAAAATAGTATAACTCTACAGTATCTCATGTGTTTTAGGGTTATTGCCTTAATGAAGGCTCATATCCTTTGGCCAAAAAAAACCCCCAAATCTTATTGTGTAAAAGGCCAAAATGGTTTGCATGCAAGAAACTAAAAGTTTATCTCATGGTGATTTCACTTAGTTTCTGTTGTGGTTGACAGACTACTCTTCTGTTCTAGCTGCTGGATCAAAAATAGAATTGTCTTCTACAYTACTGCTGTGGGATACTTCTGCCTGGTATTCCTGATCAATATCAGCATGTTCATTGTTGTGCTGATCCAGCTCTGTCGTATCAAAAAGAAGAAACAACTTGGTGCTCAAAGGAAAACCAGTATCCAAGACCTTAGGAGCGTTGCTGGCCTCACATTCTTGTTGGGAATTACTTGGGGGTTTGCTTTCTTCACAGTAAATGAGGTATTTACTTACCTCTTTACCATTTTTAACACTTTGCAAGGTAAGTTTGTCCTCCACGTTACAGCTCCCTGTCTATAATATAACAAACCAAACAGTTYGAAACATTATTTTCTTGATTCAGCAATAAAAATTTAAATTTGATATGTGCAGTAGCATGTTAATTATATTAGAGATAAGATGATACTGCTTTACAGTAACCTTAAATTGCAGTTTTGTTATGATAAGGTACAGAAAAACTAGATACTATTTATATAGGTATGGTATGTKTATATTGTCATTTTAAAAGTGTATGCAAACCAGATATTCCTAGAAGTGACTATGTTTCAACTAATAAACAGATGAATTTTGAATACTCAGTTGCTTTAATTGTTCATGATATAATGCAGTTAACGTAGTGAAAACAGTATCATTTCTTCAGTTCCCCTAAGGCTTCTGACATTCAGCAAAGGCTCATTGAGACAGGCAAGGCTGAAACATCTAAAAGTTAGTGACCCAACTCTTAAGCATGGCTCATATAGTACTTATGAATATATGAGAAGTAGATATGAAAACATAAAGTTTTGCAAAGGCAGGTGCTGCTTGACATATCCAAAAGCAGAGTTGCCACATAGACTTTTATATAAACAGGAGGGACTGTAGCTGTCCTCAGTGTCCTAAATATACCTGAATTGCCCTTCTGAAGTTTGGATCCAAACTTCTGCTTAAATGGCACTTAGATGACTAACTGGATGGTTTCCCAGAGAGACTACAGCAGTGAAAATTGCTGTTCAGTGTATACACCTTTCCCCTTTTTGCTGTGTTGACTTACTATTATTTACTGTTCATTCTTAACCTAATACAACTGTTTCCCATTGCAGATTGGAAACTGGGCAAAGATTAAGTGCCACTCTCCCTTAAAGGGGGGCCATTGTAAAGAACTTTTAAGAAGGGGAAGTTGGATGCCACCTTGTGTCAGTTAGTAGTAAAAAATGAGAAGTTGACAAAGAGACTGTAATGTGGGAGTGGTAGGAGATGGGATGGGCCATCCCTTGTAGTAAATATTTGAAATTGTGGTAAAGGGGTACYGTTTATTATTATTTTAGATACGAGTTATTTTCTTTGGATGAGTGCTCAAAATTTTGTAGCATTGGTGGTAACAGGTTAGATGCTAATAAGAGATGTAACAGTGTCACAGGATGTGCTAAAAAAGCTTCATAGTCTGATAGTGTGGTATCACACCCTCTCTAYGACATTTCTTTGAATTCTTTTTCAAAAGCATTAAGCAAATTTCAAGATCAACATAATTTTTCCCTTTTTATTTGATAAAATAAAACTTTATGCACTTTGTGCATTTGGTTGTATTTGTTGTTTTTTCTTTTGTGTGTATGATTCCTCTAATCTATGTAARGAAAAAGTGCTCTGCAATGTTCAGAGTTGTAAACTTTTTCAGCAAAGAAAAGTGTCATTACTTTTTATTAGAAATTTAAAGAAATGAAAGAAGACCAAAACATTGTTCATTAGGAAGGAGTAAAAGTGAATTTTGCAACAATCTTTTTATGTTATTGCTTTGCAGGGTTCTTCATTTTCATCTTCTATTGTGTAACAAAGGAGAATGTCCGTAAACAGTGGAGAAGATATCTTTGTTGTGGGAAATTCAGACTGGCTGAAAACTCTGGTAAATATTAACATTTTTTTAGCTTCTGAATTCTTATATTTAGTGTTAAGTTCCTGGTATTTTGTAATATTTACAAAAAAAACAAAACCAAAAAAACCAATTGATCATGTTGCTGCAGTTGCAGTTCTAGTTTATTATCCAAGATCCAGTAAACCTCCAMAATTATACTCTTTAAAGGTGGTAGCTGATGCAGCACTTCATGTTTACRTGCTGCTGCCTTAAGCTGCTAACTGCTAAGAGATGACCTCTTCCACTGCAGGGTAAAGGCATGTCTTTGCAGAAGACTTTTGGTCAGTTAGAAACGGTAAGATTTGTTCCAGCTTGTGGGTCAGCTGTAGTTTTACCAGTTATTTCCACAAAAACAAAGAGAAGCATTGTTTAAACYAAAAAAGACATTAATTACTTTATGTTATTTTGTTACTAAGTAGTTGTCCTCTTGTAAAGCCATGTATTTTTATACACTTTCACTTAGAGAATCTACTGCACTTCAGTTATTTTTCTGATCTTCTCTGCAGTTGTAAAACACAGTTGACTGCTTGTATTTTAAAAAGGGCAAGAGAAAAGGAGCTACATTTAAATAACTTTAAACATCAAGACTCATTAAATTMTTACAATGTAATTCTGTCTAGAATACTTCAAGAAATGTGTAAAGCCTTGGTTTTATATAAATTCAGTTGCATTATTAACTATATTCTTATRTAGTGCTTGTGTGAGTTGTATTATTTCCTGTTTTAGACTGGAGTAGAACTGCTACAAATGGTTTAAAGAAGCAGACAGTAAATCAAGGAGTATCCAGYTCTTCCAACTCCTTACAATCAAACAGTAACTCCACTAACTCTACAACACTGCTAATGAATAACGATTATTCAGTCCATGCAAATGGAAATGGTAAGTATAATGCAAAATAGTATATCTTCAGAAGTAAAATYCTCCATCCTTCCTGTTCTAACATAGTACTGTCCTCTGCACTGCTGCCYTCTGCTCTTCCTGAGGAGTTGAAATGCAGTTGAATGCAGTAGAACTGCGCTCAATTTCACTTGCAATTTGCTGTTGAGAAAGCTAGATATTAACATTGAAAGTACTTATTAAAAATTGACCTTTTTTCAGTGAACATAATCTAGTTCTTCACACTCTTGCAGGGCACATGTCATGGTGCTGATTTGAGCTCTCAGTAAGGGCAATCAATTTTTCAAACAGAAAAATAACTTACAAATCTGTAATGTATAAGGCCCTGTGTAAGTCAAGCAAAACTCAGAAGACATTACTCCTGTGTGCCTGAGGTATTTTTCCCAACTTATCAAGGGTTGAGGCTAAGAAGTCATGTCATCAACTAGAATGTTTATTATGAAGTTGTTGAATATGCTTGGAGAGGCTGAGTTGTCCTCATTTCTTGGCCTATGCTGTCAGAAGACAGCACATAATCAACAAGATTATATCAGCAGATAACCTCTCAGCTATACAGAGTAAAATAATTCATATGTGGGTTAGAGGTTAGTGTTCCTTTAAGTGTTACAATTACAGTGTTAGCAAGTATGTTTATTTTCTATAATTTCAACCTTTTTCTTATTTTTTCTTATTTGAATTAATGAACAAAGCTCTTCTGCTTGTCTTACCCTGTCTACATTTGTGCMTGTTTAAGTGCTTGTTAGCAGTTTAAATTAATAACTAAATTTTTTAAAAGTCCAAACTGAAGTGCTTGCACAAATATTTAGAAAAAACCCAAATTCTCATTAAAAATATTTAGAATGTGATACATAGGGGTAGGAGATTTATCCAGTGACCTAAACATTTGTGGAGCATTTCAGTAAAAGGCTTCAGTCAGCAATGGTATTAGATGYGTTCATTGTGGATTCACCTAAATGGGTAAGATTCTCTGCAGTCTAAGCATGGTTTTGACCCATGATCAGACCTAGGCCTTGTTCTGATTGTCCTTCAGAAGTAAATGCTGTAAGTTGAATTCCTTGTACTCTCACTTTCTTCTTTCAGATGCATGGCACACCTTTAAAACTTAATTCATTAAAGCAAATAATTAAAATGAGGAGTATTTTGCATCTTATCTAGTGATACTTATTCCAAGTCAAGTCTACATTTTGAGAATTGTGATCTTCATTGCTCTAAATATTGAATCCTTGTGCATAAATATATTAACATCTCTCAAATATCAGGATTTCACACAGGAAAAGAAATATATGCAAAATATTTACCAAAAATACACATTTTAAAATTGTTGCAGGAATAAAATGAGAGTGTATGAACTCCCTATAGTGACTAAAAAAAGCATGGGAGGCTTGAATCTGAACCTTTCTGATAGGGAATGCACTTTTTTGTTTCAACAGGCCATCTTTCCAGTGAGAAGAATGGTGTTTGTTTCAGTGTACAGAATGGTGATGTGTGTCTCCATGACTTTTCAGGCAAACAACTTGTATTTCAAGACAAGGATGATACTGGCAGCCAAGAAAGCCAAATCTCACTCAGAAGGACTTCAAAGAGAGGGAGCCTAAGTTCTATGGAGAAAATGTGATTTCCTTTTAAACAGCACATTGTTTTACAGTGTGAAGTAGAGTTTTACTTTAGCAGTTTGACATAATGTGAGCAGACCAAGAACTGGTTTTATTTAATATATGGTACTGGAACTTCAAGRCAGCCATGCAATGGATTGACAAAGACAATTATTAAAAAAGAAAAGAAAAGAAAAGGAACCTATTATTTTAACAAGGTCTTGGATGTCAGATTACAGCTGGCACACTTCAATTTTTTTTTCTTCATCAGAGTGGGTTTTTTTGAGGGTTTTTTTAACATTTAAACAAATGTTTTATTTAGACTTTTTTCATTACAATTAAGTTTATCTGGATATAATGCTTAGTAGTACTGTGTAAATGTAGAATGTTACAACTTGTGCATACAAACGATGTTAACTTTTAAAATGTTAGCTACACTGTCTTCAACTTTTTGTACGTTTTAGTAGCAAACTGCAGTGATGTACATAAGCAGAAAATATCAACCTTTAAGCATCTCAATGATACTTCTATATTTATTTCTTGTAATATAAATTTAAATATACCTATGTATAGAAAAATAATTGGTATTTTGTTTGTAACTTTTATTGTGAGTTTGCATTTTTCTTTAGTTAATTATCTTTAACATAGAATGGTACAAAACTTAATCTGTCCAGTAAGTGGATCACTTACAGTGGTTTGAATATATTCACTAGATGCAGAACTGTAAATAACAAACACAAWCGGTCTTGAACCTTTAGCTACCTTTTAGTACACCATAGAGGGATAGAAATTGGGTATAATTCAAGTAGAGTGCCATGAATGGAGTATTMAATAAAGTAGTCAGTAGGTTATTAAGTACAGCGAATCTGTGTTGGTGGCTTGAGTGAAGTCATCAGTTTTTGCCATTGATTTCACCAGGGTCAGTATTTATATTGAGTGGTGAGACACTGCTGTTTTTCATTTGCAATGAAGTTGAGAAGTTTGGGGCGGGGGGAGGGGAGGCAAGTTGAAGAAAAATAGAAATAATAAATGACAGCTGCTATATTTAGTAGCTGAGAATTTGTTTGTTTCATTGCATGGCTGTTTTTTAAGGGGCAGCTCTTGAGCTATTCTAATGAGTATTTCTGCTTAAACTTTGGCTTGCAGTTGGCAAACCAAATACTGAGGCACTAGCTCATTAATTGCTGAAGCAAAATTGCATTCCTCTTGTGATATTTACTGGGAAAAAAAGAATTTTGTCTCTTCATGTAAAACAGCTGGAAGTCCATGAACATTGTGAAGTTCCTCCTGAACAGGAATTGGCCTAAGCCCTGGTCTCACCTCTTCTTCCTCACACACATGTGCAGCTACGGCCGCTGCTTTTGCGCTCTTGGGCAAAAGTCGGATGCTCCCAAAACAAGCTAGGACAAACTGGTGCCAGACTGCAGAGTACCAGGCCCTGTAAAGAGGGCTGCATGAAGCAGGTGCATGCTGATGGGGAGCAAGGGCTTTGTTTTCCCAGTGGAGAGAGCTCAGTTGAGTGCCCTGAAAACCCTCTCCTCAACAAAAAGCATGAGTTACATGCCTCTTATCTGGGGCTCTGTTGGAGTTAGAAATTGAACCTCTGCAGTGCTCAAACCCCATTGTGGTTCTGTGGGCAACACATCGGTTCTTTTGGTTATTTCAGTCACATCCAAAATTACTCTGACTATGCTTTTAAGGGGAGATTTTAAAGTATTGTGTGTGTTTATCCACAGGGTTTTAGCTGCATGTTGGTAAAAGCCCATCCTGGAATGCTAGTAGCTGGAATACTTTTTTGTGAATGCTTTAACTATTTGGCTAATTACCTTTGCAGTGTTTCTTGTAAATTTATTTAATGTTCTTATATTTATATTTTCAACTGTAAAAAAGTAATAAAATTGCAGCAAGTACAACACAAAATATATAAACTTTGTCTTTTAGATAAATGTGTCATTAATACTGGGCTGCGTTACAATTCTTCAGATTACAGGATCAACAGTATGTCACCTCTCGGAGAAAAAGCTGACCTAGATTTTGCATTTATTCTCTGCTAYATATTTTACCTTGCATGGTTCTGACAGATCTGGATTTTAGCAGAGAAAGTGACATAAGTTAGTCCAGTCAATGCCTGCCCTCAAGACTGCTGAAGCTCTCCCAAAGGAATGCTGTAAGCAAATGCACATAGCTGAGTTTAGCTTCAGTAATTAAATTCCCTATGAATACACAAATGCCACTGACCTGCTCGGAGTCTTCTTGTTGTATTTGTTTTTACACACTAAAATATGTTAGGATTCTTAAAAAAAAATAAATTCATATATTCCTAGGGGAGAGGAGTCCTTTCTGACTTTGCCACTTAATAGCATGCTCATATTGTAGTAAAAATTTGCACTTGCACCAGCACAGTATTTTAGCATAATATTTTAGCTCATTTTCAAACTAGCTGAAAATGTGTTTTTACAGTGGGTGTTACAGTATCGTTTTGGTACTTGGTCTCTTGGACTTTGTTTAGCCAGGACACCCAGAGCACGGGAAAGCTGCAACACCCGCCCAGAGCACCAAGTAAAATTCTGTGCATTAGTTTGTGGCTTCAAGGCTAACTCGGGGGAACTGTAAGGAGGTTTTAACCTTAGTCAAARATAAACAGCAACCTGCCCAGCAAACTTGGTGCTCGAGTGCGCTCTCTCTAAGAGGCGGTGCCCTGAAGGGGGAGGGAGGCTGGCGCGCAGCTCAAGGAGCGGTGAGCCGGTCCGTGTTTCGGCCCGGCGCAGTTTCACCGCTCGGCTCTGGCAGAGGGAGGGGATGAAGCTCCGAGCTCTGCCCTCTGTTCTGCKGGACAGAACCTACAGAGGTGGGGTCCGACCGCCGCCGAGGGAACCAACGCGGCTRTAACGCTGCCTTCTCAACCACGACTGTCAGCTACAGGCAATGAAGGAAGAACAGCAAGGAACAGTTACATAGTAACTCTGTTAATGCTACAATTTCACTTTAAAAAAAAAAAAAGACAACGGGAAAAAAATTCTTTCCGAATTCTGAGTGAATATCACACCTTCAGCTACTCTGCTACATCTGTGCCGTGCTTTCATTCGACCAGATGTCAAAACGGTGAGGTTTTTTTAAGGCTGGGGGAAAGAAAATCTTCCAACAAGTATTCTGGTATTCTCAGCTTTATTTTACGAACTTACGAAGAGGTTCTGTAAAATCGACGCTATTTTTTACAAACGCAGCTAGCTGGGCTTTTGTCACGCCAGGCGGCCCCGCCTCCGCTCGGTCCTTGTGCAGGGCTGTCCCCGTGTTCCCGCGGTGCCTGAGGGCGGAGGCCGCTGCCGCCCCGCCCCGCTCCGCCGTGAGGGCGGGGAGAGGCCGCCGCCATCTCCGGGTACCGCGGCCCCGAGCGCGGTCGGGCCGGGCAGCCGGGCCCGGTGTAGGGCTATGAGGAGCCGCAGCAACTCGGGGGTGCGCCTGGACGGCTACGCCCGCCTGGTCCAGCGGACCATCCTCTGCCACCAGGTGAGGAGGAGCCGCCGCCCCCGGGACGCTTGCTCGGGGCTGGGGGCGCCGGGCGCSGTGGGGCCGTGCCGGGGGCGTGGGGCGGCTGCCGGGGCCGGGGGCTGCGGGAGGGACACGAACATCCCTCCTCCGGCGGCCTCCTGTCCGCACGTCCCGCCCCCGCCTGCGGAACAGCGCGGGGAATGCTGAGGCGGTGCGGATCCTGGGGGYGCTCGTGTTAGTGCACCTTGGAAATCGTGTGGAAAACACAGCCAGTCTGAGCTTGTAAATAATAATGGTGTTGTGTATACAATGTCTTCATGGYCGTATGATGCACACCCAGCCGTTGTGCGCGCTTTATCTATCTTTCTAGATAGATAGATAGATACACACTACATACTATGTACGTGTGTGTATATATATATATATACACACGTACATATATATATGTGTGTGTGTGTGTGTGTATATACGTACACGCGGTAACAGCAGCATTCCGGCCCGGTGACATCAGAGCCCCGGCAGGACTTTGTGCCGCGCCTGTCGGCGCAGCGCGGTGCGGGTCCCCGTGCGCTCCCCCAGCCCGAGTGTGCGGCGGGGCACGTCCCAGGGCTTCCAGTCTGTTCTCCCGCTGTCCGCACTGCTGAGCTTCTGGAGCGTCAGGCGGGGCTGCCTGCACAGGCGAGCAGCGAAAGAACGAAAATAACAGCGGTGGTTCCGGGAGCTTGTTGTGCACCTTGTGTTTTTTGGTCAGCACCGTGCTCTCTGCTAAGTGTGCTTGCTTTACCCAGGTGGGCACTGAGGACTTAGAAGGTATTCAGCAGTGTCATGCTTGAGTTTAAACAATCCAGTATATAAAGATGAGCAGCAGGGTTTTCTGCACAGATCGGTTACCAGATATGCTTTGTTGATGAGAGTTGAAAGAAACTGGTGAGCAGTGAAAGAAGAGGCTGGGCCCCAAATGTGCTTTGGTCAGTAAGATTTTTCTCACATTGTTTTGAGCACAGGGYTGAAACACCTGTGAATTGGTGTTTGTGTACTAATTATTGTAGACTTAGTAGAAACAAATGCAAGAACTGGTATATAACTGGCATGAGAATATAATTTTTGGCTCTTCCTGTGCTGGGGTGCAGGAGAAGCTTTTAGTTGTGTCCCCATCTCTGCCTATTGTCAGCAAGATGACCTTGGGCAAGTCACTTTGGCTTCCAGTGCCTGCTTTGATTTCCTTGTTTGTAAGATGAGGATACTGATAACAGCTTCCATTAGGGGAGACATGGAGCCTCTGAGATTCAGAGCTCAAACATGCCCCATGAAAGCCTTGATGATATTAATATTTAACAATAGGAAAAAGCGTAAGTAAATGGTAATACAGGGGYTCATACTGGTGACCAAAATTTTTTTAATTGCTGTTTAAAGCAATAGGGTGMATGTTCATGACTGTGCCTTTTCCACTAAGGGCTCAGTGTCTGGGAGAATTCAGAGGTGGGGAAAGGAGGTAAGTTTTCTTTGTGTGGAAAGCAATTTGCAGGCTAGCAGCAAGGCAGCGGATCAGGGGTATCTCAAGAGGACCCAGAGAAATGCTCAAGGCAAGTTTCTAGATTTTAAAAAATATTTCTTTATAGTCCTCCTGKTTTTTTTCACTGCGATAGTTTGAAAGTGTTGTGTTCAGCCGGGTGAAGAGAGGCTGTGCTTGAGCAAGTTAGGAGGGTTGTCTTTGGGCCACATGCAACTGTCTTTCTTGTGAGCAGAAAGTCTGTGGCTGAACGGGCTTGGATGCTGCTGCTTCACTGCTGCTGGTGCCTTCTTAGTTCCTCTCAGGAAGGAGCCAGGGRCCAGGGAAGTGAGTTTTAGCCATGGAGCATCCTGGCAGAAGAGCCAGAAGGTGTTTAAAATGCTTCTGAGGTGCCACTGCYCAGCAGAGGCTGATGTGTGACTGTGACCCTGCATCTCACATCCTCAGCTGAGGGAGTGCAGCCTTGGCACATCAGCTGCTGTGCTCTGACACGGGGCAGTGACAGGCTCACCTCTGTGAGGYGCAGCAAGGGCAACACAGAGTGTGCACGAACACTGGGCTTTGATCAGGTGTTTAATACACCAGGAGCTAGGTTTTTCAGTAGCAGCAATTGATCTTGTGCTCATTCCAATCACTCTAGATCAATGTGATTTTACAGGCAATTTTTAATGCAGGATATTTTTGCTACCAGGCAGRTGTTTTCAAAGAACAGGTTCAACTGAAGCTGTTCAGGGCTGACAGTTTTCTCTGTGGCATCTTGCAGGATCAGGTCAGTAGGTTTCTTTTCCTGTTTTGCAGATGTTGCATTGTCCTTGTCAGTGCCTGTAGCATACACAGTTGATAGTTGATAGTTACCATCCTGTTAAAGGTTATAAAAGGAGAATAAGATCAGACTACTGGCTTCTGTCTGTGGGGAGCCTGCCATCTGCTGCATGTACCCCAAGGGACAGGGGTCAGAGGGATGCTTTGGTGCTGAAGCAGAGCAGACATTGAAAAGTACCACCAGAAGGATGTTCTCAGCTGCTTATTACATCTGTTAAACTGAATGACGTAAGAAAAAATGTGAATCCTAAGATTAGGAAATAGTAAAACTTAACATCTATGTACATTTTAAGTATTGCCATGGTACTATAAGTGAAAAGCAAATGGATCTGATAAGGAAAGCTCATAGCTTTATGGGTAACCCCAGCTGTGTTACGGAATCACTTTGGAAGGGACTCACAGAAATCATCACGTCCAGCTCCTGGTCCTGCACAGGGCCATCTCCAAGACTCACTCACATGTTACATCTGGTTTCACAAGCAAATCTACAAACTTTGCTAGAGCTCCCTCAGTTTTCACCTGACAGATCAATGAGACAATCTGTTTAATTTGCACCTTTCTGCAAGATGCTAAATTACTTGCTTTGCTGCTCTTGTTAGAACCTTACTGGTTTTGTGCCTGTCCTGCTGAAGTTCTTATTGACACTTGCTGCCCTGTAAGAACTGGTGTGTTTTTTGGTTTGGGTTGTTGGGGGGGCCTTTTTCTCTCCAGACTGATGGATAGATTTAAAAACAGGTTTGGGCACGATACAGCAGTTTAAAGTCTTAGTCCAGCAATCAGCTTTCTGTTCAGTGCTCTCAGCTGGCAGCCCATGGTGCTGATAAAATTCTTTGCTCCGTGGATCTTCTGAGCAGTGTGATTTGCAGGATGAGACCTGCTAGTCTGATTAGGCATCACTGCATAGATGGAATGCTTGAAGTACTAGCTAAGCTAAAATCCCTTTGACATCAGGGGGATTAAGTGCACTCAATGTTTCTGTGGGTTCTTTAGCACCTTGTAAACATTGTAGTTTTCATATGGTGTCAGCAGGTAACAGAAAAAAGTAATTGTAGCTTTTAAGAGAAAACACTTCTAAAAAAGCTGAAACAAAGCCACTTAAAATATTAATTAGTATATTACATTGTTCTGCTAACATTCTGAATGTGCATGAGGAAAGACATTAATGTGTTGTCAGTTCATGAGAGCCAGCCCCAGTGCACCCCAAAAGCTGGGACCAACTTGTAGAGGAGTCAGAGGTGGTGAAATGGTGATAGCTACCCATGGATGTGCTTAATGCAACCTCTTGAGCTAGACAAGTCCCTCCCTGGGAAAGTCTTGAATGGGCCATTTCTCTGGGATTCCAATTTGGTACACAGAGACATTTTTATTTTCAACTGGCAGCTAGCCAGCATGGAAAGTAGGGAAAATAAACAAAAATGATCATTTCTCAGACAGCAGAGTGATCTCTATCAAGGCAGGGCTGCAGGTGAGCAGACATTTGTTGTCCTGCATTGGAGGGAGGGAAACAAAGTGTCCTCTAGGAATGTTAGTGGTCTGCCTTTTGAGACCCTGAGTTTTGTCATGTGGGCACAGTGCTGAACTGGGACTTCTGTTACTCCCTGTTTGACTTTTCAAGATCAAAGAGAAGTTTAAGCCGTTTGCATTCATATGTGCTACTTTCCCCATCAAACAGGTGAGTARGGGTCCTTCAGCTGTTGCTTGGTTTGTGAAGACCTTGCTGAGGCAGGGCTGTTGCAACAGAACTTCATTTCTACTCTGAGGGAGTCACTAAACAGTGCTGTATTAAACCATAACAAAACATGTGCCAGGTCATGTCTGTCAGGCTGTCACCAATGTGCTGCTCACATGCAGAGACCAGGAAATTGTAACTAAATCCCCTCCCCCTCAAGCCAGCTTTTTAAAAAGTAGAGTTGAGTGAACCAGTGTATGGGAGAAACGAAAAATTGGTGGATGTATCCTTTTAAATTTTACTTTTGTAAAAGGAGTCTTTACTATTGTAATCTTTGCCCCTTGTCCCACCAGCCCCACCAACTGGTCTTCATTCACTGAAATTTTCTTTAAAGGCTTGATTTGATTGAAAATTCTATTGACTTTTGCCTCTTTGTCTCATTTTTTTGTTAGTCAAGAAGGTACAGCCAAGAAAGATGGTCTAAAAAATTAAGGATAGTGAAGTGATGGGAATTAATGATGCAATTAAAAATTTAATGGAGTATTTGGGATGCAGGAGACTACTCAGTGCTCTGCTTTTCAGACAGTACTGCTTTTCAACACCTTCACATTTTTTTTCCGTACATTTTCCAAAGGAGGATATAAAAAAGGCTTTATATTCATTTAGCTATCATAAACCCAGTGGGCAGATATATAGAAATACTTTTTTAATCTCCTAGAAGATCACTAGTGRTTTTTTACTTTCTAAAGATTATGCCACAGACCGCTTACATAGAGAAGCATATATCCCACAGTCAATTTCTAGTGTTAACTCAGTACCTTCTTTTCCTCATAAATATGTAAAATTTAAATTTCCATTTCCTTGGTGTATTCTGCATTTCACTCAGTCACTTAGCTACTAATCCTGAGTTGATGAGGATGTCCAGCTGGATGCTGTAAACTTTACAGCCTGAAGTGTTCATATAAATTTTGCATTTCACTTGTGTGGATTTGGGAAAGAAGGATGGGATCTCACTTCTGTTGTGAATTCGTGAGCAGTCGCAGTGTGCACTTAGCATGAAATCATCTTTAGTTTGTTACCCTTTCATACAGAAAGAAGTGATGGGGCTTGAGGTGGTGATGTTTGTGTGTTCTTTATTCCTTCTGCCATGGTTAGAACCCAGTGACGGGGCTGCTTTCAGCCGGGGCCGACCATAAGGATGCCTGGGTACGGGACAACATCTACAGCATCCTGGCCGTGTGGGGGCTGGGGATGGCCTATCGGAAGAACGCGGACCGGGATGAGGATAAAGCCAAAGCCTACGAGCTCGAGCAGGTGCGTCAAGGCTCGGCGGGGTTTTCCCAGCTTGGAGTACATGTTCCAAAGACAGCAACATCCATGCAGTGTGTGGTGTGCAGTATCCCTGGCAACTTTCTGGGGAGGAGGATTTGAAGAACGGGATGGCAGAGAGGCTAACATCTGAATTTAACTACAAACACGAAACATCTTAATTTAACTACAAACAGAAATATGTAGAAGTCCAACTTCCATCAGTTGGCTGATTGTTGAAAATTAGGCTTCTGAGAGGTTTTGTGCCCCAATTTACAAGGCTCTCTCTGATTAAACCTTGAGATCCTTCATGAGGTGTGTTATGGTGCAGAAAATCAGGCCTAGGCTGCTTGGATCTTGCAGCAATTTATCTGCTAGACCATTCTTCCCTGTAAAGAGAAGCATGCCATTTAAAGTAGAAGTCTTTGGAATGGGCATGGAGGTTGTACATTGTGTGTAGGCATGTTTGATCATAGCAGAGAAGGTATCAATCTCCAGACTGATGAGATCTGTGCTGGAGAATTGGAAGGGGACATAACTCACACAGTTAATTACTAAAAATCTGCAGCYGGGAATGTGAGTATCAGAAATGAGAATGTAAAATGTGAAGTGAGGGACTGTTGGTGTCCTGCTGTTGTTTTGGAGTCACTGGGTAAATTTTTTGCTGGTATGTCCTACTTGAACCAGGGAGGTCCATGGTGACATAATAACCTTGACTCAGTTTGCATGATCATATTTTGAGGCTATATTTTTGGGATGAAAAGGTAGGKTTGGTTATTTAATGCGCGATCTTGCACTTCTCTACGTTCCCACTTACGGCCCTTTCTCTACAAGTCACTTGATTTTTGCTGTACTGTATAAAGAGTGGAAGAAACTCTGCAGGTTTTGCAGCCATGTCAATGTCTTGATGTCACCTACCAGTGTTCCCTAGATCTGTCATTCAAAAAATTTTTTGTTAGTATTAATATTCTTACAAGACATAGCATTCTTCTTACTTCCTTTAGCTGGATAGAAGGACCATGGAGAGCTGTTCCACTGTTTAGAGAGGACCTTTGGGAAAAGAGTTCTCCTAGATAGGAATGAAGGAATGAAATCTGATCAGTGTGTTTAAAAAAAAAAAAAAAGCACGCAAAACATTTTGGGCAAATACGCTTTCTTTTTTACCTTTGGCAGGACATTAGTAGAGGATATGAACTTTGCCACTTTTGAATCTTGTTTGTAAGAGGTGATGAGGCTGGAAGTGTCACTGGTCTGTTTTGTTCCTGCAGAATGTTGTGAAGCTGATGCGGGGACTCTTGCAGTGCATGATGAGACAGGTAATGCCATAGGATTGAGTTGAATTAGTCAATGTATTTACAAAGCATTTCATTGAAATGTGTAGTTCTTGTGTCTTCTGTGGAGTGACTTATTTTGTGTGTRTGCCGATGATGGTGTGGGGAGTCTTCTTAAAGACTCTTGAGCAAAACACTAACCTTCCTTCCATTTATTGTCCAAGTAATGTTTTGAGACTGTGCTTGTAGCAAGTCAGAGTTTTGCCTGTGCAAACTGATTTTCACCAAGATGGATAGTTTAGATCTGAACTTAACAAGGTGATTTAATCATATTCTTTCCTGTAGAGATGTGGATTTAACTGGAGTCTAAAGTCAGAGTTGTGTTTAAGCCCTCTGATCAATCAAAACTGAGTATGGTAACAGGATTAAGGCCTCAAGATTCTCCTCGCCTAAGAAAAGTTGTTAATTTTGAAATAGTTTGGAGAATATCTTCCAAAATGTTTCAGATTTGAGATTTGTGATGTTTTTTAGGTAGATAAGGTGGAGAAGTTCAAGTGCACTCAGAGTACCAAAGACTGCCTCCATGCCAAGTATAACTCTGCAACTTGTGCCACGGTGGTTGGGGACGACCAGTGGGGGCATCTACAAGTGGATGCAACTTCCCTCTACCTGCTCTTCTTGGCACAGATGACTGCATCAGGTAAGCAGAAGATATTTTTGCCTTTTGTTGAAGCCTTTTCTATTCCAGCTTTTATTTTAGAAGGAAAAAAAKTAGTTATCAGCTTCAAAGGTCTTTAGATAATTATTATTCAGAAGCAAGTCATGTTTCTCTGGAAAAGAGATATGCCTTATGTGGAATTTCATGTTTATAGTAATTGGCAGTGTCTATGCCCTTAATCAAGGTATCAAATACATGAGAGAATCATGTCAGAGAATTCTCATGTTTAAAGACAACCACAATTCTTCAGAGAGTGGCAACATCAAGTCAGGTGCACTTGTGCCATCAGTGTTTCTTCTCTTACTGGTGCTGTTTTATCTTGTGTTCTTCTTAATCATAGTCCTCCTGTGAGGATAAGGATTTGTTTCCTTACTTGTTTTTCTGTCCTTGGACCCCCTTGCAATTGATCCCTGCAGAGCAGGTGCCTGGTTGTCTTGAAGGTTCCTAAGTAGAGCACTGAGCAGGCAGAGGGCTGGGGAGCTGCAGGAATTGGTATGCACTGTTCTGGAGAGCCAGAGCTGGCTCAGGTGCCTCTGCTTTTTACCCACGGTCTGAGTGTCACCCTCACAGTTTTGGTTGGTCTTTGGTTGGTCTTTGAAACAGTCTATATTGATGGGGTTTAAACTATTTTGTCAGTAGCAAGTATTGAGGCTTGCTGCCTGACCTTTGGAAATCAGTATGAGTTTTTCCTTTGATTTCAGTGGGCAGGGGTTGCTAGCAAATAAACAAAAGCATGAAACTCACTGAAGAGTAGCTATTGCAGTTCTGATACAGTATAATTATTCTCTTTCCTTCTTTTCATCAGGGCTACGTATTATCTTCACCCTTGATGAAGTTACCTTTATCCAGAATCTTGTTTTTTACATAGAAGCTGCCTACAAAGTTGCTGTAAGTAGTTATATGTAAATGATCTSAACACTGCTCAAGTGTGGGTGGAAAATTATTTATTGCTGGAGAAGTTAAATAGGGACTTGTTTTTTCCACAAGAAAWTATCAGAACCTGTCAGGACTTTACAGTGCAAGCAGCGTCTTTGGAGATGTTGGGAGGGYTGTGGAGGATTTACTGCTGCGTGGGTGAGGTATACTTGTCCTATCATAATAATAGGGGGGTTTATTGATAATTAGTAATATTTCCTGATGTCTAATTATAAGTCTTCTAGGCCYTTCTGGAAAGGGCAGGTTGTTAGCACACCAGGTTGAAGGGACATGGGGAGAAACATGCACAAGAGGGATAAAGGGCTTTGTGTGTTTTGTGAAGGGAGTGATTTGTGACTGTACACTTGACCCTGCTGGGGTGTATTTTTATGTGCTTCTTTTCAAACATGAGGAGGGTCTCTTTTGAGACTTGGAGCCCCTTTTTTCTTTTTTTTTTCTTTTTTTTCAGGGAAATAATAAACTAATTTAATGTAGGGGTAGGGATTTGTTGTGAGACAGGGGGCAAAACATTGCTTTTGTATGTCATCATGCCATCTTTTTCTTGATGATATTATTGCAGGATTATGGAATTTGGGAACGTGGTGATAAGACAAACCAAGGAATCCCTGAACTAAACGCGAGCTCCGTGGGAATGGCCAAAGTGAGAATGTCTTCCTGACACCTCCTTCATRGCTGCTGTGTTATGCTTGAGGGCTCTGACAAACCTGATGGCTTCCTTTGTATGGTCTTCTTGGCCACTGCAATAGTTAGTTGATTGTATAAGAACTTTTGTTTAGGTGTGAGTATTTTTTAGTGTAAAATTTTTGAGATAATGGCTCTCATTGAAGGACCTCAGCACAGTTGTTCCAGGGATTGCAAGAAGGGTACCAGATTAACTGAACCATGAATCTGACAGATTCAGTGAGATGCAATCTTATRAAGTGGCCTCTTGGTTTTTTTCCCTCCTCCTTTATTCTTCAGCTTCAGTGTCATATGTGTTGTCATGATAAGACCAAGTCAGATGTAAATTCAAAAAACAGCAGAATAATAGTTTAAGAAATTTTCTACAAGTAGTTTAAAGAGAAAAAGAAATGAAGATAGACTTAAAAGAAAGTGGATATTTCTGGTTCCCTCATAGCACAAGGTCACAGAGATACTAAATGAAGCTCAGAAGGCCATAAATGTAAATGTGTAATTGACAACTACTTCATTACATGGTGTCTGAGGGACAGACAAAAGACAAATATCATTAAGGTTAAAAGTGTATTTGCCTTTCAGCAGGATTTGTAAGATCTTGTGTGCACTGCAGTAGGGAGAGACTGCTGGTGTTGGCCCCACACTGATACAGGAGGCTATTTTGAAATATAGGGCAGGACAAGCATTTTTTACTAAGTACATCAATGTTTAGATGATGTCTCTCTGGAAACCCAGCTCCCATTTTTTTGCATTGCCTTTAAATTGTGGGAAGCATCACCAGTACATMAATGCTCTGTCCTACTAGTTGAAAACCAGAAATACTTTTCCTAAAATATTGCCAAGCTTCCCTTTAAAGATKAAAAAAGTGTTGGTGGGGCAAACTGCTGTCTTATGTAATTTYTTTCAGAGGTTAAATACAGGTGCTAGGGTACATACTTGGTTTAAAAGGTATTTATTGATTTTCAGTTGTGTTTTGGTTTTCTTTGAAGGCTGCTTTGGAGGCAATTGATGAACTAGATCTTTTTGGAGCTCATGGAGGACACAAATCAGTGATTCATGTTCTTCCTGATGAAGTGGAACACTGTCAGGTAAAAATTAGTCTGCTCTTTGCTTTACTAGGGGAAAACCTAACACCCTCTCCCTCTTGTTTTTAAATGAAATGTTGATTAACTAAGCCAAGAATGTAACATAATAAGGATGGCTTCAGGCTATGCTGCTCATCCTGTTTCTCATAGATCATGTGAAACTGAATAGAGTGAAGCATTCTCATTCTAACTCAGTTAAAAATAACTGCACAGACTTCTCTGTCAGTTTGCAAATAGTCTAGTCTCATTTGCATTTGACATAGCTTTTCAAGTAGGCAAATTGTTTTACATCCCTCTCTTCTGTTCTTGTTTTGCTCAGTCTATTCTGTACTCCATGTTGCCAAGGGCATCCACGTCCAAGGAGATAGATGCTGGCCTTCTGTCTATCATTTCTTACCCAGCTTTTGCAGTGGAGGATGTAAACCTTGTTAATGTAACCAAGAGTGAAATCATATCCAAATTGCAGGTAAGGATTCACTTTTGTTTTCCAAAGAGAGAAGCAGAACTTCTTGCTAAACCAAAAATCCTAATGAAACACGGGTTGCCAGGTTGGTTCAGGAAGAAGGGAGGAAGATCCCTAAGTGACCCATAAAACTCAGCACRCTCCTTTATGCTGATATTAGTCTGTGAGGAAGCAGTGTATGGGAAATTTCCTACAATGTTGTCTGTTTTAACAGGGCCGCTATGGCTGCTGCCGCTTTCTCCGAGATGGTTACAAGACACCCAGAGAGGTACTTCTGATGTGTATTTACGATGTATACTTTCAGTAATTCTTCACTTGGGAAGAATTTTATCTCTTCTTTATAGACATTTTTTTTATTTACATGAAGGGGTGAAGTTCTCCATCACTGCTAAGACATCTTAGTAGATTTGGGGGTAATGCAGGTATCCACCCTGGAAAGGACACATATTTGAGGGAGGCTAAGGGATTAAAAAACAGTTATTTAGGACAAAACTTAATTCATAATTCTGTAAGAAATTAACCCTTAGATATGCTTATGGTGTCTAAGATGAAGTGGTATCTCTGAAACATCCCAAAATATCTTTGAACTGAGGCAGAGCCACAATCAGTTGGGAGACACTTAGATCCTGAGACTAGGAATGATGGATTTGTCTAGAGAACCATTAAATGAGTTTGAGAGTGAATGTGACAAAGAAGTCAAGAGACTGCATGGAAACTRTTTCTGGTGAGATTATTGGTTTCTGTGTTATAATTTGTATAAAATAGGCTGCCATTATGATTGGAATATAAGTGACTAATTTAGTACTGTGACTAAATGARTGTGGTTGAATTTTGTAGGATCCAAGCAGGCTGCACTATGATCCTGCTGAGCTCAAGCTCTTTGAGAATATTGAATGTGAGTGGCCAGTGTTCTGGACATACTTCCTAATTGATGGAATATTTAATGAGGACAAAATCCAGGTGAGGAAAGAAGAAATTGCTTTGAAATTGCAAAACCATTTACCTACAGTATTTTGTAACTTTGTTCCATGTTTGTTTTGGGTATTATTTAGATACACCAGTAGCAGAGTGGAATAGTCTTCAGCCAGTTTCACCTTACTGGGGAGTTCATGACATGGTAGAGGCAGCAGGGTTGTGCATACTGGGGCCTGGTTGCCCTCTCCCTATCAGGTTGAATGGCTCTGTTAGCTGGGGTGGTAAAACTGGGCTAAACAGGATTTATCTATCTGGTTTTGTCTTATCACCAACCTTGATGACCCTTTCACAATTACTTCAGGATGAGGCAAGCTTCTTTTTCCCCAACCTCTCTGGCTTGGCTGCTGAGAACAAGATTCACAGTACTTTGTCTTTTTGTACATTCAGAGAGATTTGGGATTGGCTTCTGTGGGGCAATTTCATTTTCACTAGTTCCCTAAGTCACTTCATGCCATCACTGTGCCAGACATCCAGTCATCAGTAGAGCTAAATTGATTGTAGCCCTCCAAAGATTATGGTGGCACCTGGGGAGTACTGGTGGTTTAAAGAGCAGCSAGTAACCAGGACATTCATACCAGAACTTCTGCAGATTGGTAGCTTGAAAGAAATTTAAAATGTATGTGATTTAAAATTGCCTGGTATGCAGAGGGATAGGAGATTGCTGAGCTCCTTTAAAAATTGAAATGTCATCCGAAACTATTCAGAGAATTTCAGACCAAAAAGCCTTCTTTCTGTATCAGTTGTTGCAAATCAAGTGAAATTCCTTCCACACTAGACACATAMAATGTTTTCCTGAACACAGTAAAAGTAGTCTGATGAAGAAAGAAATGGCATTATTTCATGAGGGGGAGAATCAGAAGGTTTACTGAAACTTCAGTCATGCCAATAAAATAGCACTTCCTGAAGCAGGCTCTARACCTTAGTTGGATTATCTGGGACAGTATGTACCTGGTTGTTTTGGTTTTTTTTTCATGTGCAGATGGACTGTTCTAGGGCATGGTCAGGGCAATTGCTCCCAGTCTCCACTGTGCAAACATAGTTGAATGAGTCACTGAGACACTCAGGTGAGTGTCTAGTGCCCAGKTACTGCTGCAAACAAATGGTTTTGCTAGAAGAATAAGCACCCTGAGGACTCAAAAAAAGTGGAGTGGGACAGGATACTGAAAATGTCAGTGGACCTGTGGGTACCTCACTTTGAGTGATCCATTTTACTCAGGAATAGCAGAAAAAACGATTYCTAAGGCAGGTGCTGGTAGTGCTTGAAAAGTTTCCCTCTAAGTAAAAACTTGGAATGGATAGTTAATAAATGGAACAAACTAAGGAATCTGGCAAAAAGAAAATGTATTACATGTTCTTACCAGTCTGCTATTCCTATTCCTAATATGTTGTCTAATGTAACAAGAACAAGAGGATTTGCTAGTCCGTGAACTTAGATATTTTTAAACATTTAAATCTATTTTAACCTTTCTTTGTGACAAAATTTTAATCAAATCAGTTAAGAGAATCTGATTTCCCAATCCTGCAAAGCGGAATTCAGTAAGCCACAGACAAATGTTCATGGCATACAGCTAACAATATATACACCTTACACTCTGACAAATACTTGCAGTCTGATGTCTGTGTCACTGCACTGTCATCCATTGAAAATTCCTTGTAGGATCTGTTCCAGTGACTTCTTGTGCTAGTTTTGCATTGGAGCCATTCATSGAAGTGACTTTGTAAGAGAAGCTGCTAGCAGTTTCCTACATGTCTGACAAAAAACTGATTAGTAATTAGCTTTGAGAATTGACAATCTGTTAAATCACTGAGAAAGCTGGACACACCTCTGTGAATACACATGTTAAAGACTAAAAAATCCCAGGAAGCCCCTTTTTCCTTCTGGCCTGAGAGCAGGTAGCAAGGCCAGCCTGGCCCCATCTCAGCTGAGCCCTGGCCTGGCTGCTGAGATCCTTGCTGCTCCCCAGCCCAGCCACAGCTCTGGCCACAAGCTACCGAGCCCAGCCAGGGTCACGGAACCATCTGCAGGCACCAGGGGAGATATTAACTCTTTCAGTGCACAGATGGAACTTGCAGACCTTCAATTCTCCCTTGGGTGAGAGAAAAGGACGGAGTGAGGACACGTAGAGGAATGACATGACACCAAGGTCAGTGAAGAAAGAGTAAAGTCCCAGATGGGAGGGATGAGGAGATGCCTTGATCTCCTCTCTTTCAGGGGCTAAAATCCTCTTGTAAAGTTATGGAAAAGAATGCAGTTGATACATCAGACTTTTTCCTTGTAACTCGTTGAAAGTATGGAGAGRTAGAGTGTTCAAATTGTAGATATGAGCAAAGCCCTCTATGCTAAAGTAAGCAAATGCTAAAGTAGCTGTGGTCCCATGAGAAGTTTGAGCAGGGAGAGAGAAGAGTGATGAAGACCCTTTGCACTAGGGAAAGAAGAAGAAGACTTCTGTTCTCAGAGATGAAGATGAAGATGATCTCAGAGATAGATAAAGAGAATCTTTGCTCTTGAACAGCTCATCCTTAAAATAATACCCCATAAGTTGACATGGCCCATAAACACAGCTGTTGGAAAAGCTGTGGAAAATGGGAGGGACTTCATGATTGCAGATTTCTGGGCGGCTATTCGTGGAAATTAAAGGCCACAAGAGAACTGTTTTCSTGTGGAAAAGTCTCCATAAATTGACAAGAGGGACTCCTCTCCCTAAGTGAATGAAAGAAAGACGATTCTAGAAGTGATAAACAGATTGAATTGTTTCTTTACATTGTTAATGTGAGAAAAAAGTTGTAGGGGGGAGAAGTGTTCTAAAGGTTTTATTCTGATTCTTAGTATTCTTTATTATTCTTTATTCTGATTCTTATTATTCTTTCTTTTAGTTACTGTTAATAAAGTTTTCTTTATACCCTTTTAAAGTTTTGAGCCTGCTTTGCCTTGCTCCTAATCCTGTCTCACAGCAGGAAATAAGTAAGTATATTCTAATGGGTGTACTGGCATTTGGCCAGCACTAGACCCACCACACTTCTCAGTACGAATATATGGGAAGTTTTGTACTGCAGCAGTGTGTTACAGTTTGAAGACAAGTTTGTGTTCYGGTAACACTGGGAGGCTGGAACAATCTCTGATAATTTAAACCCTGTTCTTCCATCAGCAAGTCATGATTCCTCCACCCCTTTTTTACTTTTTTAAATATATTAACTTTCAGTAAAAAAATACTGCTCGAAAGTACTTTTTATTGTTTCAGTTTTGCTGACTGTATTGTGAATTCTCACTCTCTTTTAAAAATAATTTCAGGTACAAGAGTACAGAGAGGCTCTGGAAGGAATACTTATTAGAGAGAAGAATGGATTAGTGCTAATGCCTGAACTGTATGCAGTCCCTCCAGAAAAGGTATTGTGAAAATACAGTGTCCCCTTCAGTATGCAAAGTAGAGAGAGCAARAGCAATGTCAGTCTTACAGTTTTTCTGTGTTTGATGAATCTAAACCAACAATAAAAAAGACTATTGCACATTACTTTAAAAAGTAAGAGACTTCTCACAGCTCCTGCTGAGAAATAGTAAACTTTAGGCCTCCAAATGGTCACATTTTTCACTTGTAAATTTGATTGTCTGTGAAAATATCACAGCAGGTCTAAAATTTTGCATCCTTGAGCAAGACATATATTTAAGAAGTGTTGATACTAGCTTAGGAACTGAGGCTCAAAGAAGAAATAAAGCATAGACTGTCCTGCCCGTCTAGTCTATTGGTTGGTTGTGCTGCCCTTTTCCAGAGCATGTATGGGAGCCAGGTTTCAAATGGATTAGGGTTTGGGCTGGGATTTTGGTTTGGGTATTTTCTTTTCCCCCACCTTTGCTRTTACTGTTTATCTCATTCTCCCAGACAGAGAAATTTAGATGAGCTTATGTGCTCTTCCATGCTATTTGCCTTTGTATCCCTCCGTGCCAACTTCTTCTCCCACTCCAGACTTCTCAGCCCTCACTCACTAAGGGTGTGGAGCCTCCTGGGTTGGTCTGAGTTGCTCAGCTGATGCCTTGCTCGCAGATCTGAGGTGGAAACTGAATTGCCTTCCTAGTGGGAACAAGCGTGTAAGAGTCCAGAGCCTTCTTGTGAATTTTGATATGATGACAATGATCTGAAAAACATGCCCCATCAGCAGGGTAGATTTTGTCTCTCTATAAAAGAAATATGAAATGGCTGCCTGAAGATGTAATCTGGGAGGGTTTTTGCCCTGCCCTCAATAGATCTGTATACTGCAAAACTAAGGCAATTTTTCTAAATTMGTAATCTACTCCTAATTTTTCTATTGACCATCCTTGCTAATGCAGGAAAGGTGGAATAATCTTAATATTGGAAAGCACCTTTGCTTCAGAAAGCTGGGTAGACATCAGTGAATTCAAAGTGTCGTCTTGGAAGGGGTTGGAAAGCAGACACCCAGTTACCTATGCTCAGCCCAAGGGAAGGCAGCAAAGGCATGGTGAGAAGAAAGTGGAAGAGCTAATACCAAAGCTATTATTGCATGCTGAGTCCCCATTCATCCTCCAGCTTTGAAGGGTGGGAAGAGGTACAAAAAGGAAGTGTAGTTCTTGTCCCCGCAAATGCGTAGCCTAAGAAGTGAAACCACTACATTTCTATGTCAGTAGTAAAGGCAGTTGAAAGGGTTGATGTTAGACTATATGTCTGCAAGTACTTATATKTTACTGATTGTTCTTCACAACTTTAGGGTAATTTTTCTTGCTTATGTATTTGTTTTCAGGTGGACGAGGAGTATGAAAATCCTCACTCAGTGGATCGTGTCCCAAAGGGAAAGCTGCCCCATCTTTGGGGCCAGTCATTGTATGTCCTGAGCTGCCTGTTAGCAGAGGTAATTATTGCTTGCATAGTAGATAAACTTGTATTTCATTTTGTTTGAGATGGCTTGGGCTTTAAGTACAGTTTGGTTGACAGGTAGAGGACAGTGTGTTTTCCAGTTGAAACATGTAGAGGAACCATGAAAGGCTGACTCTAAGCTTTCAGGATCTTTTTTTTTTCTTTTTTTAAATACAGCTAAGCAATTGTCTAATTGTTTCTAATCAAGCTGAGTAAGTTGCCACATGGTCTGGAATATGGTTAGAATAGAGGAGTATGCCCAAGCTGACTTGGCTGTTCCAGAGCCAGGATTTTGGGCCATTTCAGCTTTACTAGGCTATTCCTTGCTCTATGGCATGATGTATCTACTAGTCAGACACATTAAAGTCAGACTAGTTAAAAGAAGCACAAATATCTCAGTGAAGCTACAAAAAAAATCACTTTCCTAGTAAAATTATGTACTTGCTGTAACTCTGAAATAGAAATTCTGAATGCAGATTGTGACAGTCAGAACCATTTTCTTGTTGTTCCAAAAAATATTGCGGCCATTGTTTTTGTTGAATGTATTACTTTGTGGACAGGGTAGACAAACCAGACTTTAAGTCTTGCTGTCCTGGAAAAATATGAAAATTGGTTAGGATTTATTCTATATGTCAGAAGCCTTTTGCTTAAATTCTGTTTCCTTACTTTTTTCTTTCTTTTGCATTTGTTCTAGGGATTTCTTGCTGCAGGTGAAATTGATCCCTTAAACAGGAGATTTTCCACAGGATTTAAACCTGATGTTGTGGTACAAGGTGAGGGAATTTCTGTGAACATTCTGTGTGAATTGAATMATGTGGTGGCAAAGTCTCTGTGTACAGGAGAGATGAAAGATGTGTTTAAAAATAATGTGGATTTTTTTTGCATGGGGCATAGATGCTTTGATGACACTGTGAGAAGGAGAAAGAGTTTGTTTGCTTAGCTGCCTTTTTCCAGGAGGGAAGATTAGGTTAAGGCACTTAAAAAAAAAACCAGTTAAAATTTTAAGACTTGTCTGGAATTGGAGAGTGGCAAAATTAATCTTGTAGTGAAAAGGAAAATCTTGGCAGTTTCTAGAGAGAGGAAGCAGAACTGACAGGAGATGGATTAGGTTAATCAGGTCTCATGTAGCCCTTTTTCAGAAGGGCTCTCTGAAAAAGAGAGAGCACTGAGTGAGGAGCATCCCTGTACACAGAGGTGAGGCAGCCAGAGTTACCAGCTTTTGGCTGCTGCAGGAAGTGGCCTCTTTAGTTTGTGCAAGAACAGCCAAAACCAGAAATCAAGTAGAGAGCAAACTCCCAGCAGTTCAGGTCTTAAAGACTTTTCCAGTGCCTGGGCCATGCTGAAAGAGCAACCAGCTTATTTATCATAGCCTTTGTCAAGGATCCTGTGACCTGGGCTGGTGCTTGTTTACCCCCTGTTGTTGCCTCATGGGAGTAGCATTTTATTATTCTGGAGTGCTTGATTTCTAATAGAAATAGAAATGCTTGCTTATTTTTAGCATTCTTTGGCAAGTGTTAACAATACAAAGAACACTGCATTACTAGTCCCAAATCAATAAGCCACTTATCATGGGCAAAACCTCAAGTGAGACAAGAGATGGGTTCTGGGCCTGGATTGTAAATTCCTCTATTAAGGAATTTTTTCTCCTCCCTACCTTTGCCATTTTGTGTCCTCCAAAATATGTATTGCTACACAAATGACAGCACCTGTTCCCCAGTGACTTTGCTGCATTATTGAAGTGTGCTGTGTTAAAAGAACAAAGATTTTCAAGTCATCTTTCCCTTTGTTCTATAGGGGGAAAGCCCTAAAAGAGACTGTGTGATCCAAACTAGTGGTACTCAAAGAAATCAGAAGCAACTGATTAAGTCCCCAGGAACCTSCTTTAACCTCGGCTTTGACCCTGCTTTGAGTAGAGGAGGTTTGAGTAGAGRCCTCAGAGGACTCTTCTGACCACCACTGTTGTCCAAAGTGGACAGGAATGGCAAGAAATACTGAGAAACAGAGAATTAAAATCTGTCAGGTGTCCTATTACAATCCCTTTTGATTTAATGAATCCATAAATTAAGAAAAAAGTGAGGTGAGGTCTTCATGCCTTTTTAGTTGGCTAAATGCATTTGTTGAGAGGTGACAGTACAGACAGTCAGTTAAAAAGAGTTGAACATTGGTTTTTACTTGTGTTTTTGTTTTCTGTTACACAGTAACTGTTTTGGCAGAATCTAATCAAATTAAGAATCTGTTGCAAGACCGTGGAATCAATGTTCAGAGCATTGCTGATATCCATCCACTCAGGGTGCAGCCAGCTCGCATCCTCAGCAACCTCTACACCATGCTGGGTAAGTATTTCAACATGGAAGCCTCTTTGCTGCCAGGCAAGGTATTTTTTTAAGAAGCTTAACCAAATTAGAACTTCTGTCTTAAATTAGGGACTCAAAGAGGTGGGAAAATTACCTCATTAGAAAGGGCAGAGAAAATAACAAGTTTCCCTGTGCCCTTGGAGTTAGACAAAAACTGACTCTTCATTTGTCCTCCAGAAACTACTTCCRCAGAGAAACTGGTTTGTGAAAAAATGCCTGGTAAAACACAGAAGAAAAAATCAAGTATTTTTCCTTGGAGAAGTCATTTGAGTCTGGAACCTGGGCAGTATGATTTTTATCTTCTGAGCAGGCAGTCTGGGAAGTTTTCTTCTCCAAATCAGTGAAGCTGTGCTGCTATCAGAGCATCTTTGGGCTGTCAGGTTCTTGCTAAAGTTCCTTCCAACCCAGAGCGGAGATAAGCTGCTGAAGCTCTCTGTCTCTGTTGCAAGCTCAGAAGCCCTTAGGGCTCTTCTAAACGCTGGACTTCAAATACATTCCAGTTCCTCAGCAGTGGCTCTTAAGTCCTGTTTTCCTCAGAGCCTGAATTGACTTAAATAAATGTTCCAAAGCTCTGACTSGTTCTAGTTGTTAAGTCTTTCTATAAATCCTTGATGGAATTATTTGGGTCTTGGTGGAAAGTTTGTTACATGTATTCCTAATTTAACTTAGTTTTACTTCATCAGGCATGCCAGCAACTCATGATTTAAAACTGTGGATACTGCTATAAAATAAAATTGAGGTGGGGTGACTCAGCACTGGTAGATTCCTTTGCTGTCTGGACAAGGGGAGCTGTATCCTGCTTCTCTGGCAGTCTGGAGCACGTTCCCATGGCAATTTGGTTACAGATAATGCTGAGGCTGCTCACGGGGTGAACATTTTTTTTGTTGTGGYGTTTTTGTTTGTAAGCTTGTTTTTTTGTTTTAACAGGGAGCTTTTTTTTGGAATCATTCAAAGTAATGGGGCCTCCAGATAAATTTTAGAAAGTATGCCCTTTACACAGAGAAATTGTATATGTTGCTTCTGCAAAAGAATCTGCCTCTCATCTCAGAAGTTCTTTAAAAAAATGAAACATTTGTGGGGCTTTGCTGAGACTTACATTTATTTTATTATAATCCATAGTAGCTTGCTTTCACTAGTGGGGGAGTGTGAGTAGGATGATTTGATACATTGTTTTTAACAGCGACTTCCTTGGGAATGTTCACAGTAGTATTTTTTCAGGCACGTGATTGTTTGGTTCTTGTCAGAAGGATTCAAGTCAGCTCCAGGCTGCTGGTGCAGAGGTTGTAGTGTGGATCATTGCTAATAAGCTCTACTGAGAAAAGTGAAGCTTACTAAAGCCTGATGAAAATCTTTTGTTGTATTTGGATGTACTTTGTGTGTTGATTTAGCCTGCAGGCATGAGCCTGCAGGTCCTATATTTGAAAACACTRGAATTTCTGGGTTATATTGATGGCCTTTTTTTTTGTAATATCACATCTTCACCTTCTTGGTGGGGAAGCTTTGGGTGCTGAGCAATTACTGTAATTATAAGACTAAATCCATGGCCAATGAAGCCAAAATTTTAATTTTTAATCAGGCCTTTGAAGGATTCTGGGTATTATATTGCTGCTTGCTATAAAACCAGTTTGTAGCCTCACACTCTGTTACTGGTTTTCTGCCTTACTGGTATTAGTGGAGTAAATTTTCCTGTCTAAAGTGGTATATTACAGCACAGAAGATGTTAGCTGAGATTCTTTTCTTTCTCTTTCCTTTCCAGGCCGGAACAAGAACATGAAATTAAGTGGCCGACCACACCGGCACATAGGAGTGTTGGGCACCTCCAAGCTCTACGTGATAAGAAATCAAATATTTGCTTTTACCCCTCAGGTAAGCATATAAAGCTGGCAGGAAAATCACTCCTTTCTTAATGGTGAATCATTAGTGAAGCACTTTGCTTTTCCCTGCTGTCATTGTACCTTATGTAGAACAGGGCTGAAACAGCAGATGGCCTTTACTTTTTTGGGTTTTTAAGAGCAGGGGATGGTCAGCATGGTAGAACTGCTGATAAATCTCTTTTCAGTCCTACAGAGTCTGGTTTCTTTGGCTTCTGGCTTAGGAGAACACAGTGAATCAATAGTACAGAGTTGTTACTGATCTCTGCCCACACCAACATTCTAATCAATGAAAGAGTTTCTGCAGAAATACATCACTTATATCTTTCTATCAATTGCTTTGATGAAAAATTTAGTACCACATAAGTGTGCCAAATACTGTAACCTCTAGGAAGTGAAGGTGTGGTAATTTCATTATGTTGTTAAAAGGGTAGTAATGCTGAGAAATGGATGTTCTGTCTTTTTTTTTCTTTTTAGTGTGTTTTTTCAATGTTGCTGAAAGTTTGGATCCTCATATAATCAATGGCTCCTATTGATACATTTAATGAAGTACAACACACTTATTTCAATAGAATTATTCCACCTAGATGGCCAGAGAGTCTCCTGCTCCAAGCATGTACAACTGATGCAGGATAAAGAATGCATCCACCCTTCTAAACAGATGTTTGACTAATGAAGTCTTTAAACTTCAGCTGAGGGCATTCAGTGAACTCCGTAGATGGTTTCTATACTGCTTCATAATGTCCAAACAAATCAGATTTACTGCAAAAAATGTAGATCCTTTCTCATTCTTCCCCATGTCAGTCGATCACAAGCAGCTGTATAAAATGTTAGTTGTTGTGTTACTTCCCTGTACCAATTTTCACTTTTGCAAATAAGGGAAAAATTCCTTAGAGATGTGATTTTTTTTTTAAAATGCCTCTTAGCTCACATCTTACTATGTAAGTAGGACCAAATATTCCTGCTAAAATCTTGTCATGTATCAAATAAGGACATACTTACTAGGATATTCCAAAATGGCATTTATCTTTACATTAGCAACACAGTAACAATTTGTGTTTATTCAAAGTTTTACTAAAACCTCCATAACGTTTTCCATTGTACTTTGAAGCCAGACACTTCCCCTGACTTTTTTTTTTTTTTGAGGTGGATGGAGTTAATGTTTAATGTCACCTTCCTAAGGTTAGCAATTAAATCATCTTGTTGATCTTGACTAGTGTCCACAAAATTTGTGATTTTGTCATTTGTATTTCATTCTCTTTTCTAGTGAAAACATTGATTAGGTGTGGGGCCAAGGCTGACTTCATTCAGATACAGTAATTCTGAAAACACGGTTAATAACTACCTTCTCAGAACAATTTTAACAGTAGTTCTGCTTCCTAGGAATTTTTTTCAGCTCACTAGTTTGAGCTGAATTTTGCAGAAGCTGGCAGGTGTCAGCCATTTTCTTATACTTACCATCTGGTTGCTCCAAAGAAGGAAAGTGGACTAATCTGTTGAGATTGGTTTTTGACCATCTTACTTTATAATTTTGTAATTACCTTGTCTGTCTCAAATTTGCTTTGTTTTCTTTTGCTTCCACGCACTGGAATTGGCCTGACTTTTTAAATGGCTCTTCCTTTTTAAAGATGAGCAGTGTGTTTCCTTGTCTCTGGATTTCTGGGACTTTTTCTTTCTGAATTACAAAAGCTAACTGTGAGTGGCTGAAGGATTGTTTTGACTAGTTCCTAATTCCTTCTGTGAAAAAATTTCTCAGTACTTTGTCAGTTTGAACTTCCATGTTCTTTATGCACTTACCCTTCCCCAAGGCTAATGAGCTTCCTTAACTTTTGTTGTGGCTGCTCTGACATACTTTCCATTATTTGTTCAGCTTCTTTGGTTCCAGCTCCTGAAGTAGCCACAATAGTCTCTTACTGTGACTCCTGGCTTCCTGCTGCAGTGAGAGCAGCACTTTGCCATTGCACATTTCATGTGCCTTTTYCCTCAGTGACTGCCAGCTTTTCTGTGTTCTGCCTGACTTTCAGATGGTTCCCAAGAGATAGACAGTGGATCCCAGTCCCCAGTGTGCACTTAGGCCCATTTATTGTTTTTGTTACTATTGTTAGCTTTTTTTCCACATTTAAAGTACTTCCATCTTCCAGATCATAGGTCAGGGTAATTGGTCGTTGGGAAGATTCTGCGTCATGGCTCTGATTGCCCAGGTTCTGTTTGTACAGCTTACTTTGATGGTCAGTTTACAGGCATAAGAAAATGGAAAATGGACTCTTGCACAAGCATGGATTTTTTTGTCACAGTCTGAGGCCTTGTTAGGTTAATTCAGGTCATTTGTGTTGTGGTCAGGCATAGCTCATATGGCTTTTGTGAATGATTTAAGGGAAGAAACAAAAAAAAAAAAGGAAAGCACTAACAACTACCCCTATGTTGTCTTTTGTCTTTTTCTCTTCTCTAGTTTACTGACCAGCATCATTTCTATCTGGCTCTAGACAATCAGATGATTGTTGAGATGCTCAAGACAGAGYTGGCTTACCTCACTTCTTGCTGGAGGATGACAGGGAGACCAACCTTGACATTTCCCATCACCCACACAATGCTTGGTAAACTTAATTTTCTGTTTCAAGCAGAGTAGTTTACTGCAGGAGAATTGGATGGATGTTGGTTTGAGAGGAGACAGGTAGCAGGATTTCTAACATCWGGAATACAGTTTAATTTTCTCATGTGTATGCTGAATTTGAATTACATGGTAATATTTAATTTTGGTTTTCATATGCTTCTCTTCATATGCTTCCCTCACTGACCATCTCCATGCTATTTCTGTCTAAAGAAATTTAATAGAAATCCCTTTGGAACTKGTCTTGAGTGGATTGGTATTTGTCTTTAGAACTTATCTAGGTGTTGTGTTTTGTTTGCTTGTTTGTCTGGGATTTTGAATAAGCTAGTATTGATAGCAGTTGTGGGTTCTGCTTTAGACTTGCCTGATATACACTGTAGACAACACCCAGTAATTCACTGTATTTGGATGTGATAATTTAATAATGTGTTTATGAGCTTCAATTCTTCCATTATTCTTTTTTAGTTGATGATGGTACTGACATTCATCCAGCAGTTCTTGCCACAATAAGAAAATTAGAAGATGGTTATTTTGGAGGTGCAAGGTAATGTCAAAATAGCCAAATTATTATCTTCATGATTTTTAAAATTAAATCCTGTAAAAGACTCAGTTTTGTACTTGTGATAGTGCACAGACTTTGTACTAGAATACTGCAGAGAGGGAAGTTTCAGCTTTAATTATTATGTGGCAATCAAATGATAGCTGGGCCTCAGGTGCAATGGAAAAGATCTGTCTCCTAAAAAGTGTACCATCTCTGACTGCCATTCATGGATAAAGAAAACAGACATCAAATCTTTGGAAATATGAAGTCTTGAAATATGAAATCTTTGAAATATTAATCTGGCTGGCCTTCTGTTATTAAAAAGTAAATTACTTTCACAGTTACTGGACATGTTTTAAACATTGATTGCATGCAGTACTTGTAAGCTGGAGTGTTCYATTCATCTGTGTATAAAATATGATGCCACAGTATCTCCCTGTTCTTTTTTTGCTTTCCCTCTCAATCAGTATCTTCCTTTGACAATCAAATATTGTCAGGGTTTAATCCAGTCAACAACTCAGCCCCACATGGCCACTCACCCATGCTCCCCTTAGTGGGACTGGGGAGAGAATTGGAATACAAGTGAGAAAACTCATGAGTTGTGATAAAGAGAGTTTAGTAAGTAGAGCAAAAACCACATATGCAGGCAAAGCAAAATGGGAAATTCATTCACCACTTTCCATGGGCAGTTGTTCAACCATCTTCAGGAAAGCTGTACTCCATCAAATGTAACTGTGGCTTGGGAAGACAAACTTCTGTATCCCTGAGCATCCTCCCCATCATCCTTTTTCCCCCAGTTTTACATGCTGAGCGTGACACCCTATGGTATGGATGTCCCTGGGGTCAGCTGTCTGGCTGCGTCCCCTCCCAGCTCCTTGTGCACCCCCAGCCTGTGCTGGTGAGGTGAGAAGCAGAAAAGGCTGGGATGCTGTGTAAGCCCTGCTTAGCAGTAACTAATACATCCCTGTGTTATCAGCACAAATCCAAAGCATAGCMCCATCATTCAGTCTTATCCCTAAAACCAGTACAGATGGTTTAGCAGCCTCCAGTTCTGTGAAAAGACACATTCTTGGGGCCTTCTCAGCCCCAGTTTCTTATGCATTATCCTTGGAGCTCAGGTCTTTGTTCAGGCTCTCTCTTCATATGAACATACAGCATCCTGCATAATTAGGCTTTGAGTTAGGCCTGTTACCATAGCACAGTTAAAATCAATTAGTACCTAGAGCAGTAAGTACCCAACTGGATGTGCAACTGTTTTCTTTTTTTATTTTTCAGTGTCAGTTTCTGTGGCTTTATAGTTGCCACAGGTGGATTGAAAAGTAGGTTTCATRGCTTTCAACAGCTCCTCCAAAATTGAAGTGAGCATTAATCAGTATCAGAATGGTGGATGTTAATGCTGTTTGGCATGTGTCCCCTTTTGCAGGGTGAAGATAGGCAAGCTATCAGAATTTCTTACCACCTCTTTTCATACATATCTGAGCTTTCTGGATCCAGATTGTGACCTAAAACTGTTTGATGACCGTAATGACAACTGTAATAGTCCTGACAGTGAATATGGAGACTACCCAGCAGATTTCTGTGAAAAAGGTAGTAGTGTTTTTTCACTTGGTATTTTTTTCTCTGTCAAGTTCTATCAGCAGAGTCTGGGTTTGCCTGCAGTGCAGAGTCTAATCTGTGCACAGCTGATGGTCATTTGGTCTCGTGCATCCCGCTGACGACAGGACCTGCATGGCTCAGTTTGGAGAATGAATTCATGTGTGTTCTTCCTGTATTTGTAGTATGGCATTGACTGGCAACTGCTACAGCAAAGCTGAGTCTGGAGAGTCAGCAGGTGGGGAGGTTTGGAAGAGGTTAGAGGGAAAAGGACTTGTGAAGAGTTGTGGACAAGAGCTTGTGTGGAAGAGATGACAGAGTCTTAGAACCATACAAGTTGGAAGAGACTTTTACAATCATCAAGTCCGGCTGTGTTCTATGATCTACCAGCAAAATAAAACCCCTTTTGATTCCTTTCACAGGCAAAGCTARCTTCTAAATCTGTTTTCAGTGTCAAAAATGTTTTTTTCTTTAGTTCCCATTTTTTTTTGGCTTAAAAAAATCTCTTCCTTACACTTTTTTTGCACATTTGAGTGCCCTTCTAAATAAGCAATAATATAGTGGTGTATTTGAATAAGAAAGTGATGATGATAAGTTGTGATTTTTTTACCTTTAAGAAACCTTTATTTTTTTATGTATGTTATACTAGATAGCCAGGATGAGTTGGATCAGTATATAAATGATGTCCTGCAGAGCACAGCACTGAAGTCATACCTGCCTCCAACTTCAAAGACAACAAGCGAACCACCTGTGTTCAGTGCAAACCATTCCACAGAAGAGATACTGTCAATAATGGCCAAGACAAAGGGCTTGGAAGTTCCAGGTATTTCTWCCTGTTGTTTATTTAGTGATAATAATTTAAAAACCTGGTTTGACTGCTATAAGGGGTAAATTAATTTAAAAATTATATCTTTTGATATACTTGTGCCACTACTTCTTTCTTCATAGAGAAGAAATAAGAAATTCCTTAACAAGTAAGAATGACTAAAGTTGTTGCTGTCATATCCGCCCGGTATCCCATGTCATGGTGTATACACAGAAAACCTGCAGTGAAATGTAACATKTAATCAAAATTAATGTTATGGAAGCTGCTACAGCTTCTTAGTTGGATAGAATTTTAGAACCCAAATCAGTTAATTAATTGTTTTGTCTTTGCGTGTATAAAGGCAGACAAAATGTACTTTTTAATTTTAATAAAGTTGCTGTGAAATGAAATGTTTCAATACAAGAAAAACATAAATATTCACATGTACTTTCTAAATTTGTAAGAACAAATAGAGTAGAGAGGGAGCACAGTCTTTCTAACTATGCTACATTTCTGATAGCCTGATTAGAGGATATATACCAAAATAAGATTTGGATGAATTTGTAACTAGATTCCATATGCATTGTTTTATATGTAGATATGCAGTATTCCACACCCTGGTCCATGAAAGACTTCCCTTAACTTTGGTGTAAATTAATAACTTCCAAGCTTTTCTGTTAGGTTTTTTCTGCTATATTTCATGTGCCACATCATCTGATCCTTCATTTAATTCAGCATATGAAGTTAACAGAGCATTAACCTGCATTTAGTATTATAATTTTAATTATGAAATCTTACCACTTAGGTAATTTTCTCCACTCATTTCCTGTTGAAATGTTTAAAGCACTTGGCAAGGTCAGGTCATTGGGCTGCAGGATTTTGGAGTCACAGGCCAAATAAGAGGTATCAGTTGAGCATGTAGCCCCTCAGCCTCTGACATGCTGAAATCAGAAACTCTCAGAGCAAACCTGCAAGGAGACAAAGTTCAGAACGTGATCTTGTCTCAGTTCCATGCACAGCCTCAGAAGCACTGCCTCTGTATTTTGACTCTTGGAGGTATTTTTGTTGTTTTTACTTAGTCAAGCTGCTTCATTTAGGTGTTTTTGATTTTCATGTTACTGAAACAGTCATTTTTTTCTTTGCTTTCCAGCTGTGTCTATGTCTCTTCCCACTAAAGTTCTGAACACACACCGAAAGTCTCTGAATCTTGTTGATAATCCTCATTTCTTTGGGACAAAGGTAGTTTTGGGAATTTTTATGCTGTTTGTGAGTTTAGGATGCAATGCTGTAGCCTTTCCTCGTGTTTTCCTTCCAAACCCTATGCCAGGTCTCATTTTTCTTCACAGACAAGCCATTCTGTCCAAGGCACTCCCTTGTTTTGGAAATTATTTTTTTGGCTGGATGAAGGTTTTTTTAGTCAAATAGACACTATCAAGTGGAAAGTTTTTAATTGAATGTGCAAACCAGAAAAAAACATAATGATTGCTTTMTTTTTAAAAGCCAAAAGTTAAGTCATTGTCTTTAGTTCTAGCTGAACACAAAGGGAAAGACAGATGTTCACAGGCTTTAGAGATGTTTTCCAAGAAATGCTGCTTATAGTAACATCTGGGCAAGAGGGAATGTGTGAATGTCCTTAAGGCACCAGCCAAATCCCACCTCAAGGCATGAAGATGGGGTTGTGCTGGGCACTTGTTTTGTCTTGGTACATGTGACCAGCTGCTGAGAATGGCTAAAAGAGGTTGTATCCAGCCTCCTGAAGGATTCTGCTCTGCACAAGGCTCTGTTTGTGGAAATAGTATTTTAGGATTATATAAACTGCTGAACAGCTTGTTACACAAAACTTCTTTTCATCCAAGAATTCACCATAGGATTATATCATCTGATTAGTTAGCATTTTACTTTGATAAGCTTGGAAAACTTAAAATGGCARTATTTGCATTCATGAAGTGCCACTTGTATACAGGTTAGAGATGGAACTCAAAAAACTCTAAATTATTTCAACAAAAAAAGAATAGTATCTCTCTGCTTTTCTCTTTACAAGTAACATAAGATGACAGGAAAAGTACGCAGATAAAAGTGTGCAGTATCCGGATTTCTTTGTTTTGCCAAAAAAGAAAAATAGATACAAGGTTCCATTCTAGGGGTTATGTTTCTTGGGTTTAGTCTCTTTCTGTGCCTGCAGTACCCTGGCAAGAACTAAGTGATGTGTCTGTATTTCAAGTGCAGAGCTTTGTTGCAAGACTGTTGTGATTTTTTTTAATGCCATTTTAATTGAAGTTACAGGAAGTTACAGATCTGCTACTTTTTTCAAGGTCATGTCTTGTGATTTTTCRTCCATCTTTGTTATCAGGACCATGAAAATGTTTTGCACTTACCTAAAGATGCTCATGGTGATTTGGATTGCAGGAAGCTTGTTGATCAGCTGAAGGAATGTCCAACACTCCATGATCAAGCAGATATCTTGTACATCTTGCATATACTCAAGTAAGTTGCCTGAGTGTGAACTTCAGCATCTTTAAGTTTGGTCACAGCTATCTGATTATTTTCGTGCAAAAGGTTTCCCCTGTTCAGGTTGTGTTTTGAGGGAACAGTGGAAATACTTTGTGCTTTAACAAGCGTATTTTCAGTTAGTTTCATTACAGAAATTATTTGGATACAAAAGAAGACTTGTGCAAATTCTAGAGTTGATTGGCACACAGTTGCAAATACATAAAGTCTCCAGGGCTCACAAATTAGATGCACAAATCATTTCCATGTATGAGAACACACCCTGCTATATTTGTGGCACTCCATTTGAAGTTCACAAAGATTTGGTGTGATTTTCAATCAGAAGAATGAAAGTGGAGGGAAAATTCATCTTCTTCTCATTTTATAACTAAAGACAAAATGCAATTTTAATGAGTGTTCACTATTTTTCCTCTAATTCCTTTGCATMTTTAGGTTTAAGACTGGCTAAAATTTGGTACTTTTTAAAATATTCTTGGAAGCAGTCTGAATCCATCTGCTGGAGTTAGTAAACATCTGCTATTTAATTGGTTTGATGGGAACAAAATTTGCAAATAGAAACAACAGAATCATCTTCTGAAGTGTGTTTATTGAGCTTGTTTTTTTTTTTCCTGTGCAGGAGAATACTGCTGGAACCTGTCAGGTAGTTAGCTTTTGGTGCAAAGACAAGTATGTGTTAATCACAGATGGTCTTCCCTACTGCTACAAAGACTGCATTTTTGTTTATTTTAGTCTGTCTCCTGTGTAGACATCTTCTTTGATCTTCTTGATTTCCCAAGCAAAATGTTTAGCATCCTCTCTTAAAGAGTAAAGGAAATCCTATAAAGAATATGTTTTGTTGTTTAACTGCATGTAACACCAGTAATTTCATCAAGGGAGRCTTTGTTGAGCAGGCAGATGGACCTTTGGTGGACTCTGTCAGCAGGAGTTGAAAAGTCATTCTGTGACAGTTCAAAACATTACCAAAGAGAAGCCATAATGCAGTGAATTTCAAAAGCAAACTTCAAAAGTGAATTTCAAAGGAGGGGAAGAGAAATCTCCTTTGCTTTTTCCGGTAATGGCATAAGCAACACAGAAGTTTAGTTAATAGCTAGGAAAGAGGAATCTCCCTGAAGGATCTGGAAAATGGGTGTAGTCTTCAGTAGCACTTAAGATATTGTTGAATTCTGCTCTGACAAAGCACTACATGGAGTGTTCCTCCAGCAAACTGTCCATGTGAATGCTCAATTTAAAGTCTTGTAGGAAATCCTTCAGGTGGTTCCTTTTCAAGGTGCTGGCTTACAGCTGAGTGAGTGCTCAAGTTAGTGTGGAAGTTCCTGGTATCAAGAGGATTTTGTCCACAAATAGTCAATGTGTGGTGAAGGCACAGATGTCCCATTTGGTATTTAATTCTGTCACCAACATGAGCAAGGCAGTCAAAATCCAGCCATGTGATAAAGTTAGTGTTGTGCCTGATGACCATTACCTCCTGTTTGTTTTGTGGCAGAGGTGCTGACTGGGACACAGAGCTGGATGGACAGTATGGGGTCACTGTTCACTGCCTCCTCAATGAGCTCTACAGAAAGGCAGGCCTCAATCAGGAATGGGGCTTAATCCGTTACATTTCTGGCATACTCAAAAAGAGAGTTGAAGTCCTGGCTGAGGTATGAAATACAAATAATCGTGGTTCAGCTTCCTGCCTGGGAACAGAGATGAAACTACCAGTTTGCTGTTGGGATTTGTGCTTGTCCTTCTGGTTTTACTTTGCAACATACATAGTGCAGAATTTTAAATTAAATATTGGTTGTTTTTCTGATCTAGAGTCTTACTACATCTTTATCTTTCATCTGTACTGCAAACTGTGCTRATGTTGGCATGGACTGAGAATGTCACACTGTAAATAGTTGTAAAGGCTTCATTTCATCTCCATTGATTGGAGAAGCTTAATTGTGTGCTTTGAATGCTGCAGTCGTCACTGGTAATTGTCTGTTGCTGTTGTGATGGTATGAACACTTCTGGAGCACTGCTGTGTCAGGGTGCTAGTGACGACACAAAAACATGTTCTGCTCATTTCCATCCCCTTGGGTCAACAGTCTGCCTTGTGAATGGATGTTTGGAACCATTTAAATATCCATGACTAATAAGTGGTAACAAGAAAAATCCACTGTTAAGAGTACAGATATGATTTTGATCATTACAAAAAGGTTTCCTCCCAAGTATTCTGAAAGTATTTGTTTAATTTTCTAGTAATCCTCTGCATATTTTTGAGGAGCTCTTTCTGTAATTCTGGGCCATTTTCAAGGCTCTCTGTCACCTCTAGGATGCCTTATTTTAGTGACAGTCCTGTCTRTGGGGAGCAGTTTGTGATCATTACTGTGCATGGTACTTCATTAAGCACAGAACTTTTTGCCTTCTCAAGACAAGGATGAGCAGTACAGACATGCTCACAAAAAGCYATGTAAGTTAACTTGAGAAGGTATTGACAAAGAATTGGGGAGGAGGAATAGRGATTATCTGTTTTCTTCCATGTTAAGGGAGTGAAAATAAACTCTTCAAAATCAGAGGAACRCTGCTCTGTGATGTTTTTTGATTCAGGATACTAAAACAGGTAAACTAAACACCCACTTTTAAAGGAGGTCAATATGAAAGAGTAAACACTGTGGTACTGGGGAAAGTACCTATTTCAGAACATATCAGGAATGTGATGCAGTATGCTGGGTGTTTGTTTTAGGAGATATGTTAGTACACAGGATTTTTTTTAACTAATTCTGCCAAATTTTTCATTGATTAAAAATATKATTGTCTTAAAAAAGAACAAAACTTTATCATATGAAAAAGGATGAAAGCCTTTATTGATCTGCCAGCCCCACTAGAGTTCCTAATCTAATCATTATGCTGCTGGTTTCACTGAGCAGGGAAACAGGCTACTTTCAAACTCTCAGAACCCTTTGGACCTCAGGAGATCTTTGGCAACTATTTAACAGCATTCTGCTGGATTTGGATGTCTGGTAATTAGTAGAAATGCATTTAAATATTGCTGAAGAAATTGAATTAATTTGATTTGGTGAGTTAAAAGCCATATCACTTCCACATGACACAGAGAAAGGTCTCTTGCTTTTTGTCCCCTTATGACAGGCATGCACAGACCTTCTGTCACACCACAAGCAACTTACAGTGGGCCTGCCCCCAGAACCCCGTGAGAAAATCATTACCACGTAAGTTGGAGCTCTGCCTCAGGCAGAGGCTGTCCTTCATCTTCCTGCTAGTACCATTCTGCTGCTATTATCTTCTTTCAAACCTTATTCCTTGCCCTCAAAGGGATTTGCAGCCAGGCAGAATTGTAGGCACCTTTATTCTGGGTGATTTGATGCCAGTTCTTGCTCAAGAATTTAATAGCTGCTTGTCCTGAGTCACTGCTACCTGTGGTTTGACTTCTTGCAGCCCTCTGCCCCCTGAGGAGCTCACAGATCTCATTTACGAAGCCAGTGGCCAAGACATCAGTATTGCAGTCCTGACACAGGTATGCAGCCTGTGCAAAAAGGCTTCTTGGACTGTGCCCAGTGCTGTGCCAGTGTTTGCTCTGAGACAGGGAAAGCCTTGAAGACCCACTCTGACAGGTGCCTTTCTGGATCTGTCCTTACAGGAGATAATTATGTACCTGGCCATGTACGTCCGCTCACAGCCCAGCCTTTTTGTGGAGATGCTCCGGCTCCGCATTGGTCTGATAATCCAGGTGATGGCCACTGAGCTGGCACGAAGTCTCAAATGCTCAGGTAGGAAGCAGCTTCATTGTAAGGGTACTTATGGTAGCATTTTTGCTTCACCCTTCGTGGTTGATCTTTTCATTGATATGTGTAAAATCCTTCTATTAACCTCTTAGTTCGTATGTGCAGTTACAAACCTTGAAAATTACTTTTTTTTTTAATGTAATGAAAGATTTCTCTCCCCTCAGCACCCAGTTATTCAAAGAATATCAGAGGATATTCTTTATGGAATAACTCTRTCTCTGCAATTTAGATCCATGTGTCATCTGCTGTTGGGAGATGGCTGTCATACCTTTCCAAGTGATCTTSTTCTATAAGGGAGCAACTGCTTTCTCATCATGAGCTTCAGTGAAATTTTGCACAAGCTACGACATAATAAAGATTAATGCAAATAATGTTATTTCTGTGGAGTGTTTGTTGTTTAGTCCTGAAATATATTTTCTCTTAAATGTGACTACATATTAATTTTTTTAAAGGAAGGGCTAGCGAAAGAGTTAAATGTTATTGGACTTCATTCACACTTTCCTTGGCCAGCTTTATAGCTTGTCTTCACAGTGCCATTTGTCATTCTCTTTTACTTTATTTTCTTTAACTAGGTGAAGAAGCTTCAGAGAGCTTGATGAATCTAAGCCCCTTTGATATGAAAAGTCTCCTCCATCATATTCTCAGTGGGAAAGAGTTTGGAGTGGAAAGAAGTTGTAAGTTGTTCATTTTTATATGTTAAGTTAGATTGTCTTACAAGTGGGGATCTATTCTTTCTGCATGTAAAATAAAGGTATAGGTAATGTATTAATCATAGGTGACCAGTACACGTATGTCTGCTGTAAAATAAACAAAACACAAATGGTGGAAGCTATCCTGCACTGAAATAAGATTGTATCAAGTTTTCGGTAATWGGAAGGCAATCTTTTAAAATGAAGAAATTTTATGGAACCAGAACAAAAGCCATTAAAAGATCATATCTAACCTGCCTTCAAGAAGCATATTTTTGATGTCCACATATTCCTGACTGGCACATCAGCTGTCTCCTGGGGTCTTCTGTAGACCCCCAGAGACTCGTTGCAATTTTGACTAAATTTACAATTGGTCACTGTCTTGGAAAATCAGTTTCTGGGTATCCAAGAATGGATTGAGGCCCCTTACTTGATACAATCAGATTKGAACTCTTGATGTGATTCTGTGAAAGGATGCTGTCACCAAGAGCATTGCACATTTCTGAAATGATTTGTGTGTAACTTCTTAGATAGAATTTAATCTAGTTTTGTCCCCCTCGAATGTTAAAAACATCCATTTGCTTCTCTAGTGCGACCTGTAGATTCTTCTTCATCCAGCCCTGCAATTTCTATTCACGAGATGGGGCATTCTGGAGCAACCAAAACAGAAAGAAGTGGTATTACTAAATTGAAGAGTGAGATGAAGCAGGTGAGGSGTTTCTGTCAATGCTCATCAGAAAGTACAGCTGTTCTGGAACTGTGGTATGTCAGGTTTTATTCCTGCTAAATAACAGAAATTTCCAAAGTTGCTTTGATTTTAAAACTGATCACTAAATGGAAGGCAGTTAAGGGATRTTTCCTCCAAAAATGTTCTTCCTCATTTGTTCTTGTTTCACACGCTGAATGTAGAAGTACTTGAACAAACTGTAATGCATTTATGGTGTCCACTGTAAAAACAGCTCTTCTATCATGTTTAGCTAAGGAAAAGTCAGATGTACAAAGAGAAGCTTTTATGCAGTGTTCATTCTTGTACTTGGCCCAAGTAGCAAAACTGGACCACAGGCCTTTTGGAAAAGGAATCTTGTTCTGTTTTCTTCAGGTTCTGTTTCTTGAGGAATGGAGGATGATTACTGCTAGAATTTTTACATACATATTCAAGTTCAATAGTTTAAATTATACTTCAGCTGAGTATATGGAGAGATCACAGAAAACACAACCAAAATACTCTGAATGAATGTGACTGATGGTTTTATTATGAGTGATTTGATTTCTCTATTTRGTGTCTCTATCAGATATAATTTTCTTTTGCTTTAAATAAATAGGAAGGTAGTGGTCAAATAAAATACATTTGTAAGAATGGTTCTATTTTTCCTCATGGATTATTCAAACTAGAGAGAGAAGGCTCCAAGAGACTTTATTGCAGCCTTGCTATATATAAAGGAGGCTTAAAGGAAAGCTGAAGAGATGCTTTTTGCCAAGGCCTGTAGTGGCAGGATAAGGAGCAACAGTTTGAAACWGAAATGGTGGGTTTAGATTAGATACAAGGACACTTTTTTAATGAAGGGGGAGAGGCAGTGGAACAGATTCCCCAATGAAGTTGAGGATGCCCTGTCCCTGGAAATGTATAAGGTCAGACTGGATGGGGCTTGAGCAGCCTCATCTAAGGAAATATTTGATGTTTTCCTTTGATTGATGAAACAGATTSAATAAACCTTCAGAAAGGAGTAGCATTTTTACATGGTCTTAACATGAAGCATTTGCTTCAGTAAAGATCAGTTAATGATTCTTCATGGGGCACGATCAGGCAGGGAAGCAGAGACCCCAGACCTGGTTGCTGTGTTTGAGCTGTGCCACTGCTGCAGCATCATCGTGGATGTGGGGAAGCTGTGAAGGTGCTGCCAGCTGTGCTGCACTGGCCCCGAGGTGGCCTTGGAGGTCAGTCTGAGCAGGGCTCCCAGTCAAACGGGGCCTTTCTGGGAAGGAGGAGGGACAAGGCACTAGATGGCAGCATTATTTTGTTTGAAATACAGAGGTAGGCCTGAGCTGCAATACCTAGACCTCTCTTGACATTAGGAACATAGTTCCTTTGTTGCTTTCACATTCCACGGAAACTTGGTATTTTGCACAGAGGAGGAGTCAGTCGGCTGGGTTTATTTTTGTACCCACCCCCCCCAGCCCCACTTTGCCCTTCCTGCTGCTTCCAGCCACATCTCACTGCATTCTCTGAATAATTGACTRGCAGCTAATGTAGTGACACTTCGGGAGGGCGTGGGGTGGTGCAGAATACACTTTGCTGTTATAAGGACTATTTCAAGTACTTGTACTAACATCTCTGGAGTGTTGAGCAAATGCAGCTCCCTCTTTTGTGGCTGCTCTTTCTTCAGTCAGAACCATTAACACTGAATGTGAAGGCATGGCTTGGGGTGGGCAATTAGAGGAAAGTGCTTAAAGTCTGAGGTGTTGCATCCATATTTCAGCAAAAAATTTGCCTTGCAGCTTTTTGTTTACTGCTGCCCATCCAGTTGGCAGCCTGCTGTTTCTCCWGCAAGATGACCTCATGCAAAGAGAAGCTGGTGGCATTGCAACAAATGGGGAATGGAAGTAGGGGGCTCAGTTTTTACCTCAGCCCCAAGCCACAGGGAAGCTTTTGCTTGCATTTTAAACTGGTGGTTTGTGCTGGCCACGCTGGGAGCTCCATGGGTGGCATGGGCTGCCAAACAGGCTCCTGGCATGGAGGGCTCTGCCTCATGGTGGCCCTGGGAATCAGCAGCAGCTGCCCTGGTATCAGCTGAAGTGCAGCACTGCACGAGGCCAGGGATTGCTGCAGGTTTTTCCTGAGTACCYGAGGTTATTCCATATTTCTTGTCTTTGCACCTGTGTGTTACCTAACCTTGTCTGTGTTCTGTTTTCCTGGCTGTCTGACGTTGGTATCTGGTTTTGTTTTGTAGTTCTTTCATGAGGGGCACTCCATGTCCAGCAGCATGTTTGCTTCCACGGTAAAACACCATACGTAGCTCTGCACCTGCTCTTCACCCTGTATGTGTTTGTGTGGAAGGGTCTTGGTTCTAGACACCTCCTCTGTCTTCTTCTGCCTAAAACCTTGTTTTCAAACCCTACCTCTTTGTCTTGTCTCCATTGAGAACCAATTCTTATTAGTAATGTCCTAATAGAAATTGAGTCTCACATTTAGATCCACTTAGTTCTTCTGAAGCTTAAGCAGTTGTAGCAGATAAAGTACTATAGCAGATTTAGCTACTTGACAGTGGATTGTTACAGGTGTCTTCAGCATGTAAAAGTAATGCAGTGTTGATAAATGCYGACAACCTCTGGACAGTGGGGAGCCCAGAACAGCTTCAAGTTGCTGATATAGGGGTTGCATGGATATCTCTTCAAGAAGTCATCTTCTTTCAAGGCAGAGAACTGTAGCTCTTCTTAAGCTCTCCCTGTCTGTATCTTCAGACTTACTGTCAGTGGCACACCTCCCAAATGCCCTAAAAATAGAGCTACAGAGCAGGGAGTTCTGTCTGTCATGGTCAGTTTGCAGGGCAAAGGAACAGCAAACATTGGAACATCAAAGGAGCACCACGTGTGCCTCATGGACACTAGCAGCAGTGAAAATGGACTGTTTGCTGGGGACTTTTTTGCAGAACTTGGCTATGTAGAGTCCACGAGTCTGTACTTTCCAAACATGCAGTTTGCAGTCATTCTCCTCCTTCTCCACTACATTGCTCAGGTAGCTTCTTGTTTGGAGATAAGGGGCTTTAAGATGACACTTTCAGTGAAGTCCTTTCTGGGCTGAAAGTTGCAGGTATCAAAAAGGAAGGAGAACACAGAAGAGCACAGTCTGGGAGTGCAAGGAATGGGCAGACTGTGTGTGTGAAAATCACAACAGCAATTTGGCGGTATTGCCCCAACTTTGAAAATTATCTGCTGCCTAACTTAGTGTTCAGACCTGGTAGAATAAAATAATAAAGCAACAAGGGCAATAAAGGAAAYAAGATTCATACTTACAGAGAGGCAGGCATGATGATTTTGTGACCTCATTAAGTCCATTTTTAATCTACTTACTTTAATGGAGCTTTTGCATGAGGGCCTCGTTTGCTGGACTCATCAACCCTTTGATACTTTTACAGCACCGAGCCCCATGTCCGAGTGAATGGGACCTCCCTGGAGATCCCCCCACCTTGCACACCAGTGACACTGCCCTGGAGGCAGCTCATGCTTGTTAAAATATTCAGATGTTGCATTGAACCAATCAGTGAAGTTGACTGGGTTATGCCAGGTTGAAGTGCTTGCCTGTTTTGTTGAGAAATGATGGAAGTACTGGAGAAATGAAGCTTGTTGCAAAGGGGAGAGATGGGGATGAAGGATCAGTCCCACCCCATCATCCTGTGCGGCACCAAGGCCTGTATTTTTTCCCTGGTTCCGAGGTAGCATTAGAACAGAAATGTATTGGCCAGGAGTGGCACTTGGGATGGTAGAAAGCAACTAACCAAAGCWTTAATGTCCTTACAGAGGGGCAGTACTCCATCCTCTCCCACCAGTTCTTCTCCGACTGGCTCCAGCGGGGACATGAGCTGGGGTGACAGAAAAGGGCAGTGGCTGCGCAGAAGGAGGCTGGATGGTGCTATTAACAGAGTTCCTGTTGGCTTTTATGAGAAAGTGTGGAAGATCCTGCAGAAGGTAAGCTGAAGGCTGTGGAGGAAGCAAGCAAGCTGTAACCTGGGCAGGTGGTGTCCAGGGGTGGCATCTCGTTACGAGTGGAAGTTGGTTGACAGGTGGAAACCAGAGTCACTGGTAGAAGGCTGTCTCTTGAGCATGAAAGGGCTCCATTAACACAAGTTCATGTGTGTCTTTGAAAGTGTGTTTGTTTTTCTCTGAAACCACCAATGCTGAATTTTGGCTGAATGACTCTGCTCCACTGCTGCCTGTTGTGCATGCCCTGGCCTAATGCACATTGTCAGTGCACCTAAAGGGCACTGCAGTGCAATGCAGTTCTGTGCTCCAGGCCAGAAAGGCTGTGAGAAATGAAGTAGGAAACTGCTCTAACTCTTCCAGAATATACTGAGACCTCTTGCTGGATCTTCTGAGCAGTATGGCATTCTTAATATTTTTTGTTTTTTAGTTTGGTTTTAAGTGAAAAGTCCTTGCTTGCAGCTTGGATATCAGGGGTATAGAAATGTAAAAATAAATGCAACTCTCCAGGAAGAAGGAGAAGGGAATTACAAATTTTAACTTATTTCAAAGTGATTATGCACCTGCTTTTCTGCTTTGCTGGATTCAGGCCAGCATTTGGCACCTTGCAGCACTGAGCTGTTCATGCTTGCTTAGTTGGGAAAAGAGCGCATCACCAATTTAGGCTGGTGTGTCCTTCTAAAATCCCTTACACTGAAGCTGTTAGTGTTGATGTCAGCCAAGACAAATCATATATGACCTCTTGGCTATTTACTAATAGGATCTTCCAGCAGAGTGAGCATCATTTCTGACCTAATGTAATAGCTGGAAGTAATTGTATGTTTTTTCTGGCTGTTAAAATGAATTGTGCTTATCTTCAATATTTCATTCTTAAAATCTTTTTGATTTTAAAATCTGTCTCCTCTTCYTGGTATGTTTCCATTCTATACCTCACATACCCAGATGTGTCCCTCCTTAACCTACCTTCTCACCATTAAGGTTTTGTCATTGTTTCCTTTATACCACTTGTTATTTCTCTCCCCCAGTGGTTGACATCCTGAGGTGTGGTGTCCTGGATCTGAAACACATAACTAAATGTTGTTCTAGTGAAAATGAAAAAAGGTTCTTGCTTTTGTGGTCTGTTGTCTTGCTTTTGTGTTATCTTTTATTTCCAAACCCCTTCCAGCAGAATGCTCCCATTGATTTGTTCTCTCCTTTGTGTGCCTTTGCTGTAGTGGCTTCTGAAGTGCTCTGCTTCGTTAGCTGGGCTGGAGCACAGCATGCTCTGGTGTGTCATGTCAGGCTATTTCTAATCTTTGCCAGTTACATAATAACTTCTTCAGGAAGGATAAAATAATATTTTTGAACAGGGCTTTTTGTGTCATTTGGGGTTTTTTTGCTTTCCTTTTTTTTTTCCCTAACTGAAAGTTGTTACATATTGGCTTAGAACAGAGAACCCTCAGACTGACTTGCAAGAACTGTAATTTCTGTTCACTCTTGAAATGTTTCAGTGCCATGGTCTGTCCATTGATGGGTATGTCCTTCCTTCTTCAACCACCAGAGAGGTACAGTAAAATGCCCATGATTTTCTAGCCACATGTCTGAATATTTGGATTGACAGTGTAAGATGCAGCAGGGCCTCTGTTACAGATCCTTGATTTTACTTTTAGAACAACTGGACCTTCCCCCAGCACTTCTGCCAGCTTCTCTGGGTCTGTGCAGGTGAATTCCTGCCAGCAGGCCTGGGAGGAGGCTTGTGACAGGTTTTCCCTTTGTTGAACCTGCCTTTTCACACCCTCACTGTCCCCTTGTGCCCACCGGGAGGCTCCAGAGACACGGACTTGCTGGAATAAAGAGGACATGTTACTTGCCACTTATTTTTTTTATATGCTACAACAGCAGGCAGTGTATTTTGGCTTCACAGTTTCAGAAGTAAATACCAGTTAAGGATGATTGTTTCTAACCAAAGCTTTAGCTTTTTAAATCCATAATATTTCCTTGCATTTTTTTCTTAGCTGGATTCTGTCTTTAGGTGCTCTGGCAAATTTTGAATTCACATCTATAAAACAAACTCTTGTGAATAGGAATCCATCAGTGCAAGAGTGCTGCTTTGTGTGCCCAAGACTGTTTTCCTGAGTGTTTCCCTCAGATTTGTCTCTGGCTTCCTTCTTTTCTGAGGAACTGTGGTAACAGAACAGCGGAAGAGAGGAGCTGAAGTCTTCTGCCAAATTTAAATGGTGGGGTTTGTGGCTTTTTTTCAGAAAGGAGAGCTTTATTTATCCCTATTGTGTAGATAAAGAGCCTTCTATTATTTTTAGCCTGTCAGACCTGGACAGTATCTAATTTTACTGTTTAAGCAATTGAATAAAATAAGCACAAACTTCCTAAGGCAACATAACATCCACAGAGCTATGCCAGTGCAAATTAAGCTGCTCTGCAAACACAATAGTGATATTCCTGCATGGCAAAGCTCAGGGGTTATTTAAAAATCACTCCTCTAAGCAGGTGGTTGTTTTTAAAACTCAGTACTAAGTTTGGCTTTGCAACTCACCTGCAATGCCAGAAAGATACGTACAAGGCAGAGTGTGTGAGATCACAGCCTGAGGAGCAAAGAGTTAATGTGCCAGCTAAGCCTCAGCAGCACTGAGTGTAAGTGAGATGTGTGTGATGGGTGCAGGGCTGGAGCTGGCTCTGGACGTTGTGTAACTGTTTGCAGAATCAGGTCTAGCAACACGAAAACTTTCTGTAAGTGCTAAAGCTGCACAAACACTTTGTTCGCTTCAGTCAGTCTGCCCCCWTGTGCAGAGAGGAGCATATGTTTCAGTGCTTGCAGGAGGTGAGGAGCTAGTCTTTTGGATTTGGCAGTTTGTCTTTCCATTTCCACTCAAATTTGCCAGATGACCCCGTGTGAAATCAAGTTTGCAGTGCACGTGGAGTCGGTGCTGAACCACGTCCCCCAGCCCGAGTACAGGCAGCTGCTGGTGGAGGCCATTCTGGTCCTGACGTTCCTGTCGGACATCGAGGTGAACAGCATCGGGGGCATCATCCACGTGGACAGAATCGTGCACATGGCCAATGACCTCTTTCTGCAGGAGCTGGTGAGCTCAAAGGGCAGTGGGGGGAAGCCTCCCCCTTTCAAAATTATCCCCTGCTCTTTTTTTAATGTGTGTGATGAACTTGATTTTGTCCTGGCTCTTCTTCGTACAAAGGCAGACCAAATCACTTCAGKATCTTCTGGAAATATATGTGGGAAAATTAATGTAAGAATCAAGGGAGATTTAAAGGGAATAAATTTGCAGTGGATAACAAGCTCTGAAGTACAAGGGTAGATTGAAGTGAAGTCCTGCTTGATCAAGGCATTACTATTACCAATATTTGAGTAATCCACCCATTCCCCCCAAAGGACAAAAATCCGTGAAGTTATATGTTCTGCATTTACTTGCACTGATCCAACTAAGTCATGTGGGCCCTATTGTAGTCCTGATTAGGGTTTTCATGAGGGGAAAGAGAATTGCTTTCAGTATTCAGCACAAATAAAAAATCATAATGTGGTGGGGTTTTTTCCCAATAAATAAGCATGCATGCCTAACTTGCTCTATTTTTGCTTGTGTCWTTACAGAAATCATTTGGAGCTACTGGTAGTATCTTGGAGAAAGACGCAGCCACAGGAATTTGCCACTTTTTTTATGATAGTGCTCCCAGCGGAGCCTATGGCACCATGACTTACCTAACAAAAGCCATAATTATTTATTTACACGATTTCCTGCCCAGCACAGGCTGTGCAATGCAGTAAGTGAAACCTCACATGGGAGGAAAGGCTCAGAGGCTCTTCCTCCCCAGTTCCCTGTCACAACCTCCTTGGTTGCTGCCTGTGTGTGTGCCATGCACTCACTCAGCATTTGGCACTGCTGGGGATGCTCTGTGCACACCCACTGCTGGGGACAGGGAGCTGGAATTTGGCCTGGTTTTAGAAGAGTGTGTGAGAAATAACAAATAGTGAGGATTATTCTGCCCAAAGTGCATAAATGTAATTCGTATTAAATTAGCAAGAATTATACAGTTCTGCCAAGGGGAAAACAGATTACTCTGTGGAGATCAAAAGGCATWATAAAACAAGGGAGCTGCATCTCAGGCATAGAGTCTCACAAATAAGGGAAGTGATGGAATTCATTAATTTTTCTCCTGCTGTGTGTAAATGTACATCATTGTGAATCACTAATGCACAGTGTGAAACATCCAGGGAAATGTAAATTAGAGGAGTAAGAGTAACTTGAAATAACGTGGTGATGTTTCTAATACACTTTTATCCTGATTCTCTTCTCATTTGCACCTAGTCAGTGCAGGGCTAATGCCAGCAGGGACAAACATCCTACAATATCCACTAATTTGGGAGGATAGCCTCTGTCAGGAAGCTGCATCTGTCTTTAATCTGAATAGCTTCCTTCCCTGCATCCCCAGGACTTTGGAGGCAAAATCTCAAGACTCCAGCTTCTCCAGTGTGACAGACAGTTTTATGCCTGTAATCCTTTCCTCTGAATGGAGCAAGATAAACCCCGTTCACTTGAGCGCCCTTTCCAAGTCTCCTGATCATTTCCCTCACAAACAGCCTCAGAGTTAAGAATGGCATAATTGTGGCTTTTCCAGTGTAGCATTAGTTTATGGAAGGCTTTGATGTTTCTCTTTGTTTTTGTGGGKTTTTTTTTCCTTTTCTTTTTATTTCCTTTGCCATTTTTTCTTTCTTCTTTTTAGTTTGAACTCACATTGGTCTCATGTAATTAGGGGTTGGGCTGCCTGGAAGTCTCCCTGCAGACAGTTCCCAGGTTAATGCTGTCAGCTGGAAGCTCTGAGGTGCTGCAGGGAGTAGGTGCATCCTGCATGGAAATGACTCCATGGCCATTTAAAATGAAAACAGAGTTTGGCAGCCTCTGGAGAGGGAAACCCTGCCTTACCCCAGGCACTGGCTGTGGTTTTCCTTGTGCCTGTGCTGCTGGCTTTGCCACYAGCCACATGACAGCATCTGGCTAACAGCTTAGGAAAGTGGCAGTAGCTTCTACATCCCATGGACACAGACAGGCTCCCTCAGTAGCACTGCTGCCATGTGAGCAGAAAGGATCAGAGCAATCCTGTCTTGCCAGGTAGAGGTGAAAGGAGCAGATAGGCCTCTAAAATAAGTACTTTCTGAGCTATATAAGCCTGGCAGCCTGACAGCCTGCTGTCCCTCTACACAGTCACTGCTGCTATAGCAGTACCTGGGAACTGGCTCAAGAGAGTGGAGGTGTAGGAGGCCTTAGCGTGAGGTGATTTAATGTTTTTTCAGAGACCAGAGGAGTTTGGTAGTCCAGAGGACCAGGAGTCCTGTGTTAGCCACCATGGGAACCATGGGCCTGTGCAGGGGCCAGTATAAAGTGACAGTTCAGGTACAATTAGCACTTGGGTGTGGAAGTTATTTTATTGGCGTGGTGCCTGTTTTGTAAGGGTTTGCCTTTGTTATTATTTGGTGTGGGTTTTTAAACTTTTTATATGTATTGTGAGAGCTCACTTGGCTCTTTCCCAGTGAAAGGAAGTAAAAACATTTGTCTAGTTTAAGCAGATGTGACAGTGCAGAGCATAAGCACAACAAGAGCAAGGTGATGTTTTTTTATTTTACCYGGTATCATACAAAAAGTAGTAGCAGTTATTTTTGCTTTTCTTCTTGAATCCTAGATTGAGAGAGATGCAAGATGCTGTTTTGCTCAGACTTCTATTTTTTTTTTTAACCTACTGTGTGAATGTGTTTTCAGAAGAAGGCTGATGTGTTCCATGCAGCTGCATTGAAGTCTAAAGCAATGAAATGTATGGCCTAACATGGGAGTGTCATTGGTGTCTTTACCATTAAATTCACAGTATGAYCTAGGTTATGGTATATTCATAATGATCACAATAAATTACCTCATGGAATGCAGGCAATTGGAAAGTACTTATACTCTTCAAATTTGAAGAGTTTAGGTATCTATCTGGTGGTGCAGGGTGGTACTGAAACACRAGGCCAGTGGAAGGCAAACTTAGGTTATTGCAGGGTCAGGCACAGCTGCACAGCAGCTGGCAGAATAAGGACCTGTGTCCAGCTCAGAGCTCACACCACATGCTRGCCCCAGTCCTGCTCCCCAGGCCAGTGTCCCCCCTGCTCACACTGTTGCCTTCCCCCTGCTGCTGACAGGGACGTGGGTTTGTCAARCTAAATAGATCAAAAGTGCCATTGATCTCCCTGAGCTGCTGGTCCCACAGGTTACTGTGAAAGCTGAATGGGTGGAGTACAAAGTTTGTCTGGCTTCTCTCCTGCTAATTGTACTCTCCTTTCTCAGGGAAAGAGTCCTGCTTGTTCCTGGAAGGTGCAGATGAGCCACACAGTCCTTGGCTGCCCTACAAAGGGGCAGCCACTTTCTGTTGGGGTAGTGAAACACCTGGCCTGCCCCATGTGGGCATGGGACACTGCAGGAATGTGTCCCCCCTCTGGCAGCAGCCAGGCTCTTGAGTGAAGCGAGAGCTTCACTGAGTCAGTCCAAGTCCAACCTTGGGCACTTTTTGGAGTGGTTGGCAGGTAGGAGCAGAGTTGCCCAGAAAGCAGGAGAGAGGTGCTGCCAGTGGTAGCAGCTGTAGCTGTAGGGCGAGAGCTTGGCACTCATCTGCAGGCTGATTCAGGCGCTGCTTAAAGGACCACTCACATCTGGAATATTAAGTGGCTGCTGCACAGAATCATGACTAAAAAGAAGGGATTGAGTATGTGGGTTATAGAAGAAGACCTTCTGCTCAAACAGTTTGGATTTAAGTACAAGCAGCAGRGCTTTTTCCCACTCCCAGTTTCAGTCTCAAGTGGCATTTATTCCCAGCTTTAGATGGTTCACAGTTACTCCCCGTGCCACCCCCCTTCTGTCAGGGGCCAGGGGGMCCTTTGTGCCACCAGCAGCTGACAGGACAGTGCTTTCTGGTTTGGCTCAATGATTCAGCTCCTCTTGTACTTCAGTCCTGCATCCCCAAAAGGCTCTCACTGCCTGCTGAGTGAAGCTGTGCTGTGACTGTACCTTGGCATCCCCTCTCAGGAAGTGATCCCTCGAGGCCAGTCCTCTTYGTGCCAGGTTCAGGAATGTGTCCTTAGTGGGGGACATCCACACTGGAGGCTGCCAGCCATCCTTCAGAGCTCCTGTGTCTCACTGTACAGTCCAGCTTTGTCCTCTACTGGGGCAAGTGGCAAAGGGGGACTCCAGAGCTGCAGTGTCCAGTTCCACCCTGTCACTTCACACCCACCACATGGAAGCCAATAGTGGGAAGCAAGACCCCACCACACACAGAGGTGTTTGCCCATTGTAAGTGGAGCCTTTTTGTAACTCCACTGGAATAAGGTGGGACTGATCATCACAGTGCACAGATCAGAATAACTGCATGCTAAAAATATATGTTATGTATTACCAACGCCATTAAAGTTTCACTGTAAATTTTGTTTGTACTATTAAAGATTTTTCTTTCCCCTCCTCCAAGGCAGCAGAAGTAAGTGTGTACATGTTTGTTCATTCATCTGTCAAGTTACAAAATACTTCTGGGAAAAGTGTTCTGTATTTAATAGTAGAAAATAAGATTTCAGAGAGACAGCAGYGCCTTAAGCTTGGGCTGCTGTTACATTCTGGGATGATAAACTTGGAAGGATGCTTTTTTTGTACTTTCAACACTTCTATTAAATGAAACCGAGCTGCTTTACTTAGCTCATCTTTAGCTATTAAAATTTAAAGAGGAACTAGGTTGGAACTTTTTCCTACCCAAAAAGCACTTTATGTGCTTTGGATTTACTGAGGCTGAATGAGGTAATACAGTTGCCAAAAAGCTCCTGACCTGATGTTGCTTTCAGAGTGTAAGATGCAAGAGAATTAGGTCCAGATCTCCTGACTTCTCCCCCTTGGGAACTGACAGGGTGGTATTGGCAGGAATAGGAACATTGACTTGCAGTCAGGGAAAGGAGACAGGAATGCGAGTGCAAGAGTCTTCAATCTTGCTGCCTTCCAAAAACTCAATTTCAGAATTTCTCAGTTTCCTTTTCTTGCCCAAGAATTTATGTTTAACTATGTGCAAGAATATTTAGATTGGGTAGTATCAAAATATGTTTACTCTTGTGTTCTTACTAATTTCTGTTTTTAAGAAACCCAGTTCATCTTCAGGAAGAGTGTTCTATGGTGATTGGGGCAGGCTACAAAACACAGGCAGAGACACTCCCTTTAGGCATTGCTCAGAAAGCTAAAGCTTTATTCTGTGATCTGTCATGTGTTGCATTAACATGCTGTGGATTTAGCCTTCATCAAGGTCACGAGTTAGCACAGAATCACCGAATCCCAGAATGGATCATGCTGGAAGAGACCACAATGAATCATCTGGTCCAACCTTCCTGCTCAGACAGATCATCCCATAACACAGAGCACAGGACTACATCCAGATGGTTCTGGAATATCTCCAGTGAGGGAGACGCCACATCCTCTCTGGGCATTCTGTTCCTGTGCATCAGTTTCTGCCCATTGTCTCTTGTCCTGCTGCTCAGCACTACTGTGAAGAGCCTGGCTCCATCTCAGAAACAGTTATGATTGTTTCAGAGCTCCAAATTCCAACAAATATGGGGAAAAGTAAGCAGAGGCAAGAGGAACTCTAGTGCAAGTGTAAACATCTTTCAACCAAGATCCTCTAAGTTGCGCCTGTAAACTTTTTAGAAGGATAAGAGATTGACCTGGAATAATTTAATTCTTCTGCATCATGCAAAGAGCAAGATTAAATGCAGAACTATCCATTTTAACCAGATGCTTCCTCCCCCGTTTTCCTTTCCTTCAATGGACACCCCACAGCCAGCTCTCTCATGCCTTTTCCATCACCAGGGTGGCTCTGATATGTTCCTTGTGGTTATCAATGCTCTCAGCTAAGGACTGCTGGCAGACACTTACCAAAGCCTCTCTCCCTATACAGCTGCAGGCATGACCTTGGCAATGTTCAGGGATTAGATTGATGGGGGCGATGCCAAGAGGARGGGATGAATTGTAAGGTCCTGGCAGTGTGTGGCAGTGGCACGGTAATACTGTAAGTGTGGGTTTTCATCTCCTCTATTCCGTTATTAGCAGGTACATATCATCCAGGAAGGGCTAAATAAAGGCTTGCACTGTGACCCTATCAAGCAGCCCTTTTATGACTAATGACAGCAAGCTGAGCTTCCAAGACAACCTACAAGAAGTTCTGCCTTTTCAAGAGGTTGCCTTTTTCTCAAGYCTGTGAACAACATGAAAGGCCTCTAAAAATTCATTGAAGTCAATGTGGCCATCTTTGTTGTAGTCTATGCTGAGGACTAACTTGTCAATGGAGTCATCCTGTATATCAATGCCCAGGTGAGAAGTGAACAGTCTCCATGTCTGGCTGAATTCCTCAAGAGAAATCAAACCTAAAGGAGACAGACAAGAGGTTGCTTTTGGCAGTGTTGTTTTCCCTTCCTGTATGAACACACACACATGCACTCTCCTTCACTGCAAGAAAGTTACCTGCCTGCCATGCTGGGGTTACTGCTTTCATTATTGAAGCACATTTTTACTTTAGGTAATGATTGAATGCTTTTGACAGTGGAATTGAGAAAGCAGTAAAGAGTAAGACTTGAGTGAAAGGGGGGAAAAGCCCCCAAAAGAGTGAAGCCAATACTGGAGCTGGGGTATGTGAGAATCTTTTCTTGTTAGGCTCTGTGCACTGTCCCTTATATGATTGCAGCCTGACTGCTTAAAGTAGGTTCCACTAAACTGGAGAAATGATATCACCTCTGGTTCCTCCATATTTAGAAGCCTTAAGGAAGAAACACATTTGGGAAAAGGTAACTGGTATAGGCTCCCTAGAGCTGACACAGTGAAGTTACCTGGACTTACCTGAGTGATCTTTGTCAATGATGTTAAAGATGATCTCCAGATCCTTTCTGTATCTGCACAGTGTTTCTGCCAAAGCTGGCTGAGCCTGATTTTAAAATCACATACAAGAAGGTATTCAGACCTTGGTTTGAGTTAATTTAACCAACAGAATATCTACTATCCAATTTCCATTTTCCCAGTTTAACTTGTCAAATGTAAAAAACCAAATCTTTATGCTTGAGTTCTCTGGAATGACACTTCTGTGTCTTACCCTGAAGAATAATCAGATGAAACCCATCACTTTCAGATGGCAGGGTAAGGGGGAAAGGAGCCCTTCGCACCTCCTACCTGCAGTAATTATTTGTGGAAATAATCTTGGATAATCTAGGGAAGATGGTGTAGACCATACACTCATACAAAGCACTCACTGTACAGATGTGAATGTATCCTGCTGCTAAGGAAAATTAYGGTGATGCCTCTGTTCCAAAGCACTATGCAGCATTTGGTAACAACTGGGCTCTGCAGAAGTGACCTCAGATACCATAATATAATCTAAAAGTCCATCTATAAATGTGACTTCCTCCCACAGGGGCCTGAACTGCCTCTGGAGCTTGTTTGAAATGCTCATTTCAAAGAGTGAGGGTTGAGTGCTCTGGGCAGGATTTGTCACATCTCCTCAGCTCCGTTATCTAAACGCCCTCGAGAGCCAAGAGAAAGTATGAAGCAGTTCTAGCATGTGATTCATCCAACCTATTTTAAGCATCTACCTTAGCAGGGAATGATGATTCGTACCCTAGCAGTGCTCATTTTCCTCCAGTGACTAAAAAAGGAAGCTCAGCAACTAGTTCAGCTGTGGATGTCTACTTGTTGGGCCAAACAACTGTCTTGTGCTTCAATTTGCACCAAAAGGTGTTCCTCCAAGAATTGCAAGGAGGTGTTTTCCTCTTTACCTCTTTTATAGGTTGACCCATTTTCAAATCATAAAAACAAGACATGAAGTCAACTTCTCCATCTGGGTTCATCTGTGCTAGCTGAGACCGCAGCATCCTCCAGGGGAGTTCCAGCTGTAGGACAGACTCCATTGCTGCAGCCCAGTCATTGACAGAAATCCTGCCTGCCAGAAGGGGTCAGGTCATGGTTAAAAGTACAGAACACAGCCCACATCAGTCACCAGCACAAAGGGTTACAAAACACAAGGATTTTCTCTGAACCCTGGGATAAAAACCCTCATAACAATGGAGAAGTGGGATTGGACTAGGCATTTCCACAGGTCCCTTCCAGCCACAAAGCTGTGATGCTGTTATGATGTTCAGCATGTTTYAACACCTTTTGAGAAAGCCAGATTATGCCATGAAGAGTACATCAGGTTTCAGCTGAGCTGCAATTAGAGTGACATCTGGCTGAAAACTCAACCACACAGAAATATGTGTAACAGCTGTTCAGTGGCCAGAGAAACAACATCATGTTATTGAGTGCCCTTGTAAGGACACTGTCAAGTGAGAAGCCATCACAAGGAAAACTTGTATTTGTGGCAGAAATCAACTTCTTGCTTCTACATAAAAGGTTCATCTATTAACTTAGCACTGACTTTTCTTCAGCTGAGAGGTGAAGGTGTGTCTGCTAGAGGCATAGGCAGGCTGTGTGTCTGCTGGAGGCATAGGCAGGCACCTTTCCTCAGATATCTCCCAGACTCAGAAGGAGAGAGTCCACATCCCCTCACCTGAGACCCCAGTCTGACGCATTCTGAAGAGACTCCTAGATGAAGGTGGTGGTGACCTTTGAGCTTCTGGAACTAGATTTGCCTACCCAAACTCTCTACATAACAGCAAACATAATTTATTTACCCATGTCTTTCAGTTTTCTTTTTCCTCCTTCAAGCTTCATCTCCTCAAGCTGCTTGGGCTAAGCCTTCCCAACGCCTACCCTCCCCTGTAGTCATGAAAAACAAGGTCAACCAGCCTCTGCTGCCCTCAGCCTGACACGGAGGCAGGCAGGACTCCTCTCCACGGGGCTTGTCCCCTCTGCCTCCCACACACATGGAAGCTGTTTTCCCCATGGTGGCAACTGGACAGAGAGGAAATGGTACCTGTGCCATTGAGGTCGTATTGTGCAAAAGCACTGATGAGCTCAGACCTGTGTGCATAAATCTTCTCTCGTAAGGACTTTAAGGCAGATGATTCAATTGTACCTACCCTAGCAGGAAAAAAAATCAGCAGATTATTAAAGGAATAAAATCCTCTTGCATGTTATGCTTTTCAACACTCATTACAAAATTCTTACATCCTTTAACATGCAGTATGTTTAGGGTGCAGTATGTTTAAGTAGGATGACCCAAAACACACAACATTCAGCAGGGGGAAACCCCAAACCAAACCAACAATGCTCCATAAAAATAAACTGAGTTTATGAGATAATTGAGTTTATGCAGGTAATTCTAAGCTGCTTTCCTTTAGTAATCTGACCACACTACTAGGCACAGCAAAGCTGTCATGATAAACTTTTGAGACTCAAGTCATAACAGGATTTGTCCAGATTAACACTGCAGCCTTAAAGCAGACAGATGCAGGCCATTTATGAGTCCCTGATCATTGTCTGTTCTAACTGCTTACCTCACCTAATTACCTTTGGGTGTTTCTCAGGAAACCAAGTTAAGCAGACAGAACATGTTTTGTCTACTGTATTAATTTTTAAATTGTAAAACAGAAAACCAGTGAGAATCAAGGAAAATGGATGCCTATTCAGTTATTCAGTGAAGCTCTAGATTTGTGGCAGGTGCACTCACTGTGAGGTGAGTCCATGCTCACTGCATGCAACACAGAGCTTTACCTCTCTCGGAGATTCTGCCTGCGCGTGAACTTGCTGACCTGGTACTGCACAAAGCGCGGGGTCAGCTCGGGATTCAGCTTGATGTAAGCACCCCGGTTACTGCCCTCTTCATAATAGTTAGAGGCAGAGAATATGGTGATAACCTGACATAGGAAACAAAGAAACTGGATTGGCCAGAACAGCTCTTCTGGACACTTATTTCTGAAACTGATCTGAGAAAAAGTTCCAGCTCACAAAATTATGTGTCTACATAAAAAACTCTGTCATTCACCAAATTGCTCTTGCCTTTTGAGTCAGTGCTCTGGGCCTTTATTTTTGACCTGTCAGACTTCAGAGAGCAGMGAGATATAACATGCTGTTTAAGATAAACCTCTTTCTAAGAGAGACCTGATTTTTAGGWTTCTTGTTGGCCTCCCAATGCAGCATGTCAGAAAGCAGGGCCAGAAGAGAAATCAGTAAGTTAAAGGCTTCTAGAGCCTTAGAGCATGTCTTGAACTGTATTTACACACAACTCTTGTTGAGGATTTTGTTGGTGTCCGTTTGTTTTCATGTAAGTAATAAGTAAAAATTTTAAAGATGTAAAGAATTTTGTTACTTGGAACTCAGTAATTTGTTGTAACATCTATCTAGGACAAATTTCCCCCAAACCCATTTTAACAAAGTGACTGTCTTTTTTTAAAATAAATTTTGGAGAAAAATCTACTGTGGATGTTCCTGTGAAATTCACAGGAGAATTCTACTTTACATGGAAGCATCTTACCTTCCCATCATGACTGATCTCATAACCTTCTGGCTTAAATTCATGAGACCTGATGAGCATCTTCAGATTATATCTCTCAAACAGCTTGGCAGTGACATCAGGACCAAAGTAACAGCCTCCTCCTCGACACTTGTTTGGTGTGCAGCCATTTTGGCTCCTTGGATCACTCCACAGAATGTCAAGGATCTATAAATAGCAAACTCAAGCAAGTGAGGACTGATAGTAGGGGAAGACTAACAGGGTATGGCTGTCTAAAGTCGTGGCCACAGCAAAAGCCCCAGAGTACAGGGGGGAAACACAAAGGTCTTGAGGTTTTTCCTTCCTTTCAGGAGTATATTCTTTTGGGCTGGGACTTTTTTTCCACTTTTTAAGAAACATTATCTAGATTTTAGATTAACTTTTTTGTTTCGGGAGAAATATAATTTCAGCAATGTACCTCCTTTCACAGTGAGGTTTTCAGACTTGGGCAGGTGCACCAGAAACATTACTTGGGCTAATTCAAAGARAAGAAAAGCTGCCTTCTTCACAGGTCAGGAGGACAGGCAATTTCTATTTCCCAGCACAGACTGGACAACCACATTGGTCAGTGGTTTTACCTTGGGAGTACCTGCTCTAAACATGACAAGAGTTGCCTTTGGCTCTGTTGTCTTCAGTCAGCTCATGTTTCAAACTGACATTTTACATATTAGTATYTTAGCAGGGTTCAGACATGAAGATGAATTATCATGGCTTAAATCTAGTCAGTAGCAAACATTATTCAAAATGTGGTTGTTTAAACTTTTTTGGGCAAGGTTTGCACTAACACATTCCACTTCATGTTTCTGAGCATGGCTAAGTGGATGCTTGATTAGCTGGGGGAGTGTCAGATTTTGGGTGAAAGGGGAGCCTTGCTTGTGCTTATTATGTTAGTTTGTAGGTCAGATAGGTACCTTGGGAAAACAGATTTTCAGAAAAATTAAGCTTTCCATATTGCCACAATTTATTAAATTACAGTATAACAAAAGCTCTATATTTGCTCTGATATTTAAGATGAAATGAACAGCCAGAGGACAAAAATTTCCCACTTCTGAGTAATCAGCCTGTATGTCTCAGGAGCTGGGTGGCTTTTTTTGGKCTATATCAGCATTCAACTGCCAAAAGCACAGCCAAAAAAAGGTGCTTTATCTCACCAACAATTGCAGTCTGACCCGTTTAAACCAACAACAAATTTTGTACTAACAGATCCAACCACATGAGGGCAGACAAACCCATTTCCTACTGAGCAGTTTCCTCCTCCTAACGGCTGTGAAAAGAAAACACTGGGTGAATTTTACTTGTAAGGTATAAACCCCCAAGCTTTTATTACCTGGTCTACAAAAAGCATCCAAAAAGCTAATAAGTATCTAATATATTCCTCAGAATGACTGTTTTCCTGTTGAGAGGCAATTGACTCAGACTCACGAACACACTGCAGGAACAGAACACCGGCTGAGTTTGTGCAGGACAGGTTTGGTATCACAGAGTCTTTGGTTTCACCTACTTGTTTCCATTCCTTCAGGGCGGGGTCTGGAGGCAAATTTGAACCTGAAGGCTCAGTGAAGCCCAATGAAGAGATGTGCTGTGTCTTTCCTGCAACATGCTGGTTGGCAATGTGTTTACCGGGTTTGGTTGTGGGAATTCTCTTCTTCACTTGGTCCTGTCGGTTTCTCACTGACTTTGGTGGCCGCATCAAAGATTTCAACTTAAAAAAAAAAAAGTTACCATCACAACAACAAAAGCTGATACAGAGATGTTGGCTGAAAGGCACATCAGCTCATGTTTCCTGTACTCAGGAGAACTTGAGAGTTCAACTGACGTTAACTCCCATAATGTCCTGATTTCACAGGTTTGGGAGAAGCTGCAGGTATTTGGCAGAAATTTTGCTTYATACCTATCAGTAACCAGGCTCTTCAGAGCTGCTTTCATATTCTTATCCAGACACACACACTCATTCCAAACACAGTAAATCTTAAGGTCTCACTATACAACAAGTAGGGCCTGGGCTCAGGGAAGAGACTTCAGTGCACAGCTTCCCTGGAATATACATTCATATTGAATGGAAGGTGAAACTTCATTCACTTCTGCTCTGACACAGTACCATGCTGTTAGATTAATTTGGCTAAATTAAATGGAGTGTCAGGAAGACAGCAGTGAAACTGATGGAATATTACACCATATGATACTGTTAAATCAAACTCCTCAAACATGCATGGGCATTGGCATTTCTGGAGTGGTGCACTATRGTTCCACAAATGATCACTAACATGGTTTCTCTCCAGGGAATGTCTTCTCATTTGAAATTTTCTCATAGTAGCTTATTTCTAGAACAAAGCCAAAATAAACCCCAAAATCAAACCAACCAACCCAAAAAACCCAAAGCAAAACACAAAATCCCAAACCAAAAAAACCCCACCCACCAATAAAACATATACAGTCAGCAGACCCCTGGATTTTACTCTTTAACAAGAAAAGGACTAATTCAAAACAAATGCACAACACAGGGTTATTCACCAGTGCACTGACCAGTATTTGAAACCTGTCAGCTGCCAGCTGTACCAATTAAAATACACCACTTGGCCTAGACTGACACTGCCCTGGGTTGTGGCCCACACATGTCTCATTAGCAACACTCTCCTGTGGCAGCTACTTTGACCTGTTAATTCTGCATTTCACAGATACTGCATTTCACAGAAACATGCAGAGCTCAGCCCTGGTGAAAGCATGAGCASAACTCAGCTCACAGTTAGGACATCTCTATCTGTAGTTAGGCACCCAGTTTTAGGGAACAGTGGTGCAGCAAATGGAGCCTAGACTCCAATGATCAGAATTATTCATGCCCTTTTTCATATCTTTAAAAAAGAGACACAACTGACTGTCTGGCAAAGCATTTCTTTCTGCTTTAGAAAATCTAAGGATGACAAAAACAGCTTTAGATTCCACAGACATTGATGACAGGGTACAAACTCAAACTAAGTTGCTCAAACATTGGTCTCCTATGCCATCCGAGATGCTCCACTATGGCTGTGAATTTGCGTGAGGGGGGCAGACACAAACTGGCCTAAAAGGGGACTAGTGGAGGGGACCTACAGAGAAGACCTTCTTCAGAGGCAGGCTAAGGCCAGAGGGGACATCCATAGCCAATGGGGCACTTCCTTGAACAGCACTGGAGACACGTGCCTAAGTAATGATCTCCACCAGATCTCCTGGATCTCCATTGACTATAAGGAGTCTCAGCACCCTGATCACAAACAGACATCTTGATTTAGTTGTTCAAATTGAGACCAAATCCCCCCACCATCTTCAGCTGATTTGAAAGGTCTGTGTTTCCTCATCATTTCAGAAAAAAAAAAAAACATGAACATTTTCGGCTTCTAAATCCCTGAAAAGGGATTTAGAAGTGGATTCTGTTTTATCAAGGCCAGTTCTTGAATTTTGATCCTTCTGGAAAGGCTCTCCCACATGTACAACGTTCAGCTGATACCAAGGGAGCGCCTCACAGGTGGAGAACTTCCCCCACACAACAGATGGCAGAAGCACAGCCCCAKGAAAAAAGGCAGTGCTGGAAATATGTGGCTAAATTGATTTCTAAAAGTGTTTGAAGGAAATGCCCAAAAATCAAGTAGTTTTCATACTTTCTGGCTAGTGTGTCATCACTGCAGGAGGAGGCATCTAAAGTGGCTTTAGCTATTTTAAGGTCAAAAGACCCATGTTATGTGGAGAGCCAGACAACTGGCTCTCAACACCTACTGCAACCTGCCTTCCTAAGCCCTGATTTTGAAGAAAAATTGGACTATTATTTTTCTTACATTCCTTAYACTGCTGCCATTTCCTTTCCTAATGCAAATGACCTGATCCTAGCACTCATATTGCAAAATTTTTAAAAGAAAACAAAATTACCCTCACATGAATATGATCTCTTACCTTATTTCTCTCAAGTGCATTCAGGAAATCCAAATCTGTGGTGTCTGAAATCCCCCCATGTAGGATAAGAACTTTGCTATCAATTATAGTGGCAAGGGGAAGCCAGCTAAAAACATCTCGCAGAAGACTCAAAATCTGTTTCCAATGGTCCTGTAAAATAAACTCTTACATAAGATTCTATTTCTGGCAGATTCTGTTGCTTCTAAGTTCAAGATTTTGCTGGAGTGCCTGCTACAGTTTATATGATCAGTTTTGYTCAGGTGATATCCTGAACTGCAACCCTGACAAACATGTTCTGACATTTACTTTGGGGCCATTTGATTGTCTCTGTAGCGTTCAGTTTTTTCTTTCATGTTCACCCCCTTTTTTTGTGCTCTTGATTGTTCTTATGGATGTTACTTATCCCATAGATCTCTCTTTTAAGAGATTAGCACTTAAAATTGTTTTGCCAGTTATTCCACTGATAGGCCAAAATAATTTCATTTACATCACTAAAGTAATGCTCTGCCACACCTAAATAGTGTATGACTTTTTCTTGTTTACACAGGTTTCATTTTACATGYGCAAGACTACAAAAAACAATATAGAGGAAGGAGGAGGAATCTTACCTTGTACTTCTTTGAAACTTCTTTTGTGAATCCATATCTGAAAACAGGACAGCATCATGAACTGGTTTTCAGTATGCCCCTTCTGCATGGTTTCCTGTGCTACAGTGTTTTACTGGAGTTTTCTAGCCCCCTTTCTCATCTGCCRTTCCATCTCACCTCCGCTGAAATTTGCTTTCCTCTGCTCTGTCTTGAGATTGAGTAAACTTATTTCTTGTGCATAACAGAGGTTGGGAACAGAATCCAGCCTAGTAATTATTAAGAGGCCTTTTTGCCAGCTCTACCTTTTAGATACCAGAGAGAAATTCCAAAAGAACTGATGATGGGCAAAAATTGCCACAAAACCTTCATGGAGCTTTTGTCTTAAATATCATATAATCATGGAATCATATCATAGAATGGTTTGGGTTGGAAGGGGCCTTAAAGATCATCTCATTCCAACCCTCTGCCATGGGCAAGGGACACTTTCCACTASATCAGATTGCTCAGAKCTTCATCCAACTGTCATGTCTTTTCCCCCAGAAGGGACAAGGATTTTGATACCTAATTATTTTAACACCAAGATATCCTTCATCAAGGGGCATTTTCACAATATTCAGCTTTCAAATTTACCAATGTGTAGCACTGCAAATCAAAATGCACAGCAATGATACATCTGTGCACTCCATACCATCACAGACTTAGTTAATATTTTTTGCTGTTTGGGTAGGAATTTTCCTACCTTGTAGATTAAGTAACTGATCTTGGTTTATGTTGCTTTTTGGAGTGTTTTCAATTATGTGCTGAAAAAGTAACTATCATGGGAAACTGATTCTCTTTTGTGGATCATTAGTAGGACTTGCCTATGGGCCTCTGACCCGGGTGCTAACACAGAGGCCTGTGTTAAAACAGCAATACATCCTGTGTGCCACATCAAATGATCCAAGGGCTAYGGCAGGTTACCCACCAGTAGCCACCCAAAGGCTTTCTAGAGCAGTTTAGAATTGTAGGGAGTAGGACTGAGGAGTTCTCACATTTCTGAGACGCTTTTTTTCTCCAAGTCACACTTTACAGCCAGAGCCAATGGCTGTGCTCGCTCCCTTGGCTGCACTGCACAGCTGARGGCAAATGTCTGTGTTAGAAAACAACGTCAGCTTTCCTGCACTGACACCTCCAACTGGTGAAGCTCCTCTGAGTAGAGGGTGTTGTATTGCACKAAATAGTTATTTAGTTATTTGCACTGGGTGTTTGGTAATTTGCAGTGCACACGTGATTTGTATCCTATCACTACATGGCGCTCCCTTTTCCCCCTCAGTGTTAGTTGTCTCTTCCCGGTTTACCGCTCCCCTTGCCCCTCCTCACTTGTATCCCATTGGCTGTTGCCCTTTTCTTCTTACCCGCCCCTTGTGTTAGAGAAGTGAAATCTTAGTTCAAACTGAAATACGTTCTTTAATGTGCTTTAGCTAAGGTGCTTTAATGTGCTTTAACTAAAACATCATCCTGCCCATCGTCCTTCCCCAATTTTGATACTCTGGAAGCTGCACTAGGCCCTCTGACTTCAATGGATTATGATTAGATCAAAGGCAGGACATGACTGCCATTCAAATGTCRGTGTGTAGCAAGTATGTTCTTTTCCCCCACATATGCTGAAAAGTTCAAGCTCCACCTGATTACTTAATAAAACATTATTTCAGTTTTAGGGTGTYWCAGTSGYTAAAGTAGCATTCAAAAGCTCAAAYATTTCTAGTGGCAGGCCAGATATTACCTGCCCYACCCCCAAAATCTACCTCAGGTTCATGACGTAGTCTTCATGGTTTCCTCTATTCAAGTGTAAATCATTGGGATAGATAAGAAGAAATGCAAACAGGATTATAAGTATTTCCATAGAATTTTTCCCTCTGTCGACAAAATCACCATTAAAGACATAGGGGTTTTGTTCTGAAGGCAGACCATTCTGCAAAAAGAAAAAAAAGGGGGCATTTAGAGAGGCTGCTATGCTACTGTAATAGAGGAAATAGCATTTAAATGAAATCCCATTGCTAGAAATTCTGAAAAAAATCCTGCTTAATATAGAGATCTAAAAAGGAGCATTTCTTTATTTCCACTGTTTAGAATAAAAACCTTCATATCAGGCAACCTGAGCCATTAGAGAAGAGAGGASCTCTCTGGCTATTCTTACAATACCATCTCTAATCCTTTCCTCTACCTATTGAATTAAATCGAAAGGGACTGAAAGAAACATCAGTCTTGTAGTAAAATATACATTTTTGTTAATGCCACTGTTGCCAGGAAATTATGCACTTGCAAACAGAAGGGAGTCATTCAGTTTGAATGGAAGATAAGAAATACATGAAAAATTATCTTCTGATGTAGATTTGAATGGATTTCATATATTTACATTGTTTGCAGTGTATGCTTCCAAAACTCCTGAGAAGGACTATAGTCCTGAGGATATAAAATTTTAAGACAGAACTTAAGACTTGAAGAGTTTGATTTCAGTTGCTTTAATCCTGAAAGCACTGCTTGAATTTTACTCATGAGAGCCAAGATATACTTGAAAGCTCACAAACATGAGAGGTTGTATATAGAGGTATTTCTTACCTTATTTTTTTCCTGAAGATACAGAGAAATGCTTTATTATAAATGGTGACTTAGTAAAGACAAGTATTTTGAACTGATGSCTTGTTTTATTAGATTAATTACCAACACATCAATGGGTGCCATCAGCTTACAGAATATACAGCACCACTTATATGGAGCTTCATCATTTCCAGTCATCAGTATCAGAAATAGTATTTCAGCTTTGACTTGCCAGAAAAGGGAAACCTCTGTTTTCTCAATTGATATGCACAAGAAATACCAATAGAACATCTATAAAATTACATTATAACTGTGGAAGCCACTCTTAAAAGTTCCAGCAGCATTGCAAGACATCCCACTTCTTGAATATATCTATGGTGTCAGTGTTTGTGTTCCTATGGCACTACTGGTATTCTGCCTTAGTGGGTTTATTGCAGGATGTGTAATGTGGCCAGGGACTCGATGTAAAGTGCAATTTGAATCCTTATGGGAACATCTTTTTTTATCCCAATCAGTGYTCTGTGCTTTCGTGTTAGGTTGCAGTAGTGAACCCTGGTCTCTCCACCCTGGCTGCTGTAAATTCAGCTTCCTTGGATTTTGCTATAGCCTGTCCTGAGCCCTTTCCAAGTTAACTTAGAAGGGGCCTGCGCTTGCTCTGTGCTCACAGGCATGGCAATGTATGAGGCTCTTCTAGTGCAGTGGTTGAAGTGATTTTAAAAAGGAGAGGATGGATTTCAGGAGTGGAACAGACAGCAGAAACTCAGCAGCAGTTTCTGGAAAGATAAATAATAAATAAATAAAAGCTTTGCTTTAAAACCAATAGGCATGTGAATCCASCAGCAGATTGTGAGTATACACACAACCACTCTAACTGCAGTCCTCGTGGAAAGACACATCTACTGGAGCACTCTCCAGACACTGTCACCCTTCTTTTGGAAAAGATTACACACAATTTGAGTTTTAAACAAGTTTGRTTTGGACTTCCAACTTCAATGTGACATTTTAATTTTGTTCCATACTCATGCACTTTCTTTTTCTGTGGTTTCAACCAACAATGAGAGAAAAACTAAATTAAAGGCTGTTGCAGCCTCTGACATGTTAGAGAGGCAAACAAGGCTCTCTAATGATTAGCAACTTGCTGCTGGGCATCATTACTGTTTCTCCTRGGTTAGTAATTAATTAACTTCCGTTTGTTGTTGGCATTTTCTACTCCTTCAGGCCATTTCTATCTATAGCATCCCTTTAACAATCTAACTTAGCAATATGTAATTTAAAATGCAAGTTTCAAGAAATATCAGGAAACGCTGTAATTTAATGAAGATTAATGCAGGGTCTGAATGAACCTTACAAACTGGTTATTGAGGAAAAAAGAGTAAGTGACTTAGCTTCAGCCAAACCAGGTGTAAGGATTATACACCATCTGCAGCATTGTATCAACGTGCTGTAGACTGCCAGCTCCATGTTTGCTGGGGGTGGTCTGTGGAAGTGACAAGCCTGGTCTGCATGCAGGCCTCTAGAATCCATTTCAGCTCTGCACAGCCCTGTGCAGASCAAGATCACTCCCATGGCATTGTTYAGGATTGCACACTCTTGTTTAAATAGTTTGTACCAACTTGGAGGATGAAATCCCTTCCAACTGAAACAGAGTTTAGGAAGGAGAAAAATGGATCCCAGAAGCCAACTGGCTTCACTGTTCATCTGAGTAAACTACTCAGAGGGGACAGAAAACAGTGTGATTTAATTTGCTTCTCAATAACTAATCAGCTCTATCATATGGTCTCTATATTCTCCACTAGTTTGAAATTACAAAACATTTGCCCATTTTATTTGGTTTGATGGAAGGGACTTCCCTAGAAATTTAACAGAGAACAACTGAGTGTTATCTCTAGTCTGAAGTCAGTAGGAGTTTTGGCTCTGAATTTACTGAAGTCAGGATGAGAGTTGCTTATTTTTTCTCTTTATAGCATCCATTAGAGAAGGGGAAAGAATTGGCATCTGTTTACTCCAAAAAAATAAAATGCAGGCTGATTGCAGTTGTAAATATAATTATATCTGAGCATTTATCTCCAAAATATTTCCCATTCCAGGTTCTGTGTATGAAACCAATATGTATCATACTTATTCCAGTTTTAAAAAGGGAGCTTAACAACCAAAAGACTGCAAGCCAAGGACCAGCTAAAGATGGTTGATTAGTAAGAAAAGCAGGACTCTGTAGAAAAGTCTGATTATATTTTAACTATACTTCAATAGACTTCAGGCGTGCACTTGGGCAAAACAGCCATATTTACGTTCAACAAGTCTCAGAGGAAGTGTAACAAAGCTGGAATCGGGGAGAATGACATCATTGAAACACCTGGTTTAGCTCACTGCAGTCTCCATTCAGTGCAGATGAACGTGTAAGGATCTGACACAAACCCTTCCCCCCTGCCCCGAAAGCTAAATCAAAGAGAGTACCTGCTCAATCAAAGGTGATGATTCATCTTGAAGATAAATGTGAAACTAAATACACAACATTTCCTGCACCTTCAGTTAAACATACAATCCTGGAAAAGCTAGCCTGAAGCTTAATTTGTTTTACACATCAGTAAAACAGAGCTAGGCACTTTTTTAGCATGATAAAAAAGGATGTGCAAAGGGTGCACAAAGCACTTCTATTTTGTGCAGACCGTGTGATTGCTTCCAAGGCTTAAAAAGCTTTTAAACACCACTCTTTCTTGTTTCCTGATTAAAAAAAAAAAACCCTCCCAAAAAAAACCCTCAACAACAATAAAAAACCCAACAAACCCAAAAAACAAAACCAAAACAGAAAAATACCCAACCAAATGACAAAACCCCCAAACCGACCCAAAAGCAAACAAAAAACCCTGTAGGTATCAGTGGAAAGCCTAAATTAAAGCTTCTGCATTTTTTCTTGAATGTTAATATTATCCATGGTGTAGTGTTACATCAGGAACTCAGCTCCTGATTTTAGCAGACTTCAGTCAATACAGAATTTAAAACAGTGGAAGAACTTTGGAGACTTTGCAAGGTGTCCTCTTATGTTTTGGCTCATGCTGCAGTTCAGCATTCAGGAAAATAATAATCTCCTCAATCTCCTTCACAGTGAGCAGGAGGATATGGAGAAGGGAAAGCTCTGACAAAGACACTAAGTTGTTCCAGGATTTGTGTGTGTGGTGTATGGACACCACATGAGCAGTTCTAATGGTGAAAAATCTGTCACATATAAATATCTGTTCTTAATAACAAGTCATAAAGTGAAAATTCTACATCTCAGAGTACCTACTTACCTTGTAGAATATCAGCAAAAGATCATCCAGGTTTCCATGCAAATCTCCTACAGGAAACAAAAACATTTTGTTTAAAATTTTCTCACAGAGGAGGAAGAAACTGGAATTATAAAACTGGAATTAGTTGGATCTAATACCTTCTTATACTGCACAACAGAACATGTTTCAGGGACAGGTTTTGTTTACCACCAGCAGGAAGTGATGGAGAGTGTCAAGAACTGTCCATGCCTGTGTGCCTCAATGCTAAGGCCACAGGAATGACAGATTGGRCCCTTTTTGAGAGGTTTGTTTGGAACAAGCAAGGAGGATTTCACCCCAACACAAAGCATCACTGCAGCACARATCCCCTGTGCATCTGACTGCATTTCATGCTCACAGAGCCAACCTTCTCATGTCTGTGACTCACCACCACAAAGCTGCAGAACAGTTTCAAAATCTATCTTGTAATAATATGCTTTTACCACCAATAATTAGGAAAAGAGAAGAGACCTTTTCATGTGTATACATTTTCTGTGCTTTTGAATAATTATGTGTGCGCTGAATTTGTTCTAAGGCATCTTTCAAGCTATGATAGATATTTATCCCATATGTGGATGCAAACATTTCAGGTATATATTTAATCTGCATTATTAATTTGAAATTATTATGAATGGAGAGTGATACCTTAAGGAAATCGACATTTTGGACTGATTGTKTTTAAAAAATGGGTTATCTGTCTTCTGCAGAGGCTCTTTCTGGTGACAAAATCTTTTCGTTTCAGTCCAGAAGAGGGGTCCCTTTTGATGCTGCTTACATAGTGYAAATGCAATACAAACATGAAGAGGAATGTTCTTTTAGGGAGAACATGTGTTGTGAACAAGCATGAATCTGTGTTTCCTTGGTTTGGAAAAGGGTCTTTTTGACTTGGTTAATAAATGATTGYTTTTACAAAACCTCATTAAACAAACCCTTTCCTGACAATCAAAGTAGGTCCATAACCACATCTTAAAAAATATTATTTATTTTGCATGTCTCACAGTACCTCCCTTATACCACTTTAGTATTACACACAGCACAGACTGATAGATGTCAAGAGTTATGTCACCATTATTGTTCTGTTTTGCAGCTACTGCATTCTGTATCAAGTCAGGATACTGCATTCCATTATCCATAATTTACAAAAGTGTAACAAAATAGATGGGCAAAGAGCTCTTAGTTCCTTAGTACTGTGATGTGACACATCATTCTGTGAGACTAAATTGTTGGTTGTATAAAGACTTATCCATCCTCTTGGGTCTCCTTAGAAATGAGGGGTTATTATAATTTCAATGTTTTCTAGATAGTCATGCTGTCACTGAAAGGTCTCTTTTGCCACCCATATTAAGCCCTCATTAAAATCATTACAGAGTAAATTATGATTAAAATCATTAAAATCATTACTGAGTAAGGTTTTTTCTCAGTGAGAGGAGAAAGAGGTGAGACTTACAGTTAGTGATCAAAATACTTGGTGGCAATTTAAAAGTGGAACTGCAGGAGTATTTAAGCTGCACTGCAGTGTTAGCTGAATTAATACTGACTCATCCAGAAATGTTAAACAAGAACCGGAAAGAGGAGGTGAGGGAATTTCCTAAAATATACTTTATGACTCAGGAACKTTTTTGTTTGTTTGTTTGCTGCAATTTATGCATTTGTGGGGGAAAACAAATAAAAAGAAATATATTTTTTAGGGCATTGAGAACTTTGTTCTAATGGCAAAATTTGGAAATGTCAGTATCATTCTCTAACCACTTAGAATATCAACCCATAGCCCAAAGCAGTTTTCTCCTCTGGCACCTTACCACAGACAGTTATCTCCTTGGAGTAGGAAGTTGAAAGATGGGTGATATTTGGCATCTCCTTGAGAACCCTCCTAGTTTCACTTAGCAGCTGCAGCACATAGCGGGCATGAAGCAGCTGTGAGAAGAAAAAGCAGGTAGAAAAGGAAGACTTATTTGAATTAGCAATAGGTCTGTCTGCTTTATTAATATCAGACATGAACTGCCAAGGTTATTTATGTGCAGACCTCCAGACCTGAGTACAGGCTGTCTGGCCTAGTGCTGGGAATTAGGAGTGTTCATAGCTTTCCATTTGCTTCCCGGTGAGTGGATATGGAGCCCTTACTGAATTTGTTTTATAGATTTTCCCACTTTATTGATATTGTACTGTTTCTATTCTTCCTGTCTTTCAGAAGAGATAAGACTTATAGAGCACTCAAAATCACTGCATAAGGCCATCTGTTTAAAGTAACTGGGAAAAAAATAAAAAATTATGTCATTCTAGGTGTGAGTAAAAAAACAAACAAAAATATCTCACAACCTCCAAAACACAAKCCAATAAAAAAAAATAAAAAAAACAAATCCAAAGGCCAAAAATGATATTTCAGCAAATTGCAAAAACAATGACAAGAAAACTCCAATAAGGGCTGCCTTGGCATGAGTTATCTTCCTGTTCACAGTGAAGAAGTTATAAAAGTGCAACATTGAAACTTCTGGTCTTGTCTCCAGATGTTTTTTATGAAAATTTTGTCGGTTGGTGATTTTTAAAGCTTTTAATTTCAACAGAGATCTGAGGAATTTTAGTAGATAGATGACCTACAGAATGACTTTTCAAGATTCATGTCTTTAAGCAATCAAAAAAGGCCAATTACATGTGACCATTTCCTTGATAAAATGCCATAGTAAGAGCAGGGAGAGTGGACAGTAAGGTGAAGTCTGGGTTGGCACATTTATCATATGCTTTATATTTGATATTTTACAATCAGCCTCCACAGAAAATTACTGGAGAAAAATATTCTTATTTAGTAAATTAAAAAGCATGATAGACCCTTGCCCCTTTTATACAGCATATTGTTAAGCACAAATAATTACAAGTTCAAAGAAAGCAGTCCTGTTCAATGCCTCCCTGCTCCACCTTCATCTTGTGGGCAACAAAAGGGCTTGCTCAGGAATATAGAGAATGAAGAACAGCCTCCTCAGTGCCTTGGAAGCTGCAGCCTGAGCTCCAGAGATCTGTGCTATCACTCTGTTCTGCTACATTTGCAATGCTTTATAGTCACTCCACTGTTATGGTGGAGTCTTGCACCCTGCAATGAGGTGATTAACTCTTACACCTCCTCTAAAAGAATGAAGTGGGGGACAAAAGACTGAGAACCAAACAATGAACACTTTTAACCCATAAAAAGGGTTTTTAATTGATGGTAATTAGTTTCTATTTTAGCTTAGGGCACCTTCCCTAGTCCTGCACTCTCACTGAGAACCCCTACCTTGCTAAGGATTCCCATTCCATTTCACCATTCCCTGCCTCCTCCCCAGGGCTGGGCCTGGTGATCATGCAGCAAAGTAGTGAATCAAATGTGGGAACTCATCTGTCTGAGAACTGTCTGATTTTGATTTTATTGTGTTAGCTTACAGCCAGCTCAATTTCCCAAGGCAGCTTACCATGCACATTTATGATCACATTGGGCTAGCAGGAAAAAGTAATGAGATGTAAAAGAAGAGTGAAATATCTCTTTGGGCACCAGTTTAGCTTTACATTGGATTGTGGAAGGAACTACAACCTGACAGATGTAAAATAAGTTAAAAAAAGAAAACGAGCTAGCTGCAAATTACCTGTTCATTCTTGAAAGCATGAAGGAGAGCATTGGCATCTTCAACAGTAAGGGGGAATGAGAGTCGTGGTCCATAATAGGAGTCTGGAACATCAATCTTCTTTTCAAATTCTTTTAAAGATAAGTCTTCATCCACCACCTGAGGAGCACTAGGGCTGGTGAAAATTTGAGAAACTGGGACAAGATAGAAGGAAAACAAAAATGTAGAAACTCCACCAGCCCCCCATAGAGCTGTAACAGCATGGCCAGAACTGGTTGAACATAACAGCTTTAACTGCTGCAGTATTACAGTGGCTGATTCCTGCCTCCTTATAGTGGAAAAGCTCCAGGTCTCCCCAGATTGTCTCACAATACTAAAATCAACCAACCAATCAACCACAACAAGAGAAAAAAGACCAAACCAAAGTTAAAAACAGGCAAAAACTCTTTTCCAACTGCTAGTAACTGTGGTCAGGGTGCAAAACATTTTGCACTGAAGTTGTGGAGTAGTCTGCTCACAGGTAATGAGAACCATCACCTGGTACAAACTTCCTTCTCCTTCCCCCTGATGCAAGGAGACACAAAAATCATGGCTGATCATTTAATGACCATCATCTTTTTAAAGTTCAATATTACACTTTTATACAGGTTATGAAGATTTCCCTCTATTGCTTTTATTTTCTACTTAAAATTTTTAGGCTAAATACCAGCAGGTCACAGTGATTGTTTTAAAAGTCACCAACAAAATTTTATTTATTCACAGCAGATTGCAAATCACTCCTTTCTGGTATAGCTAGGAAACAATGCCAGCTTTTGGTTGGTTGCCATAAAATTGTTGGATGAAATAAAGTAAACAAAACCAGGGTGGTGAAAGTAGAGCACAGCTTCTAATTTTCCTGGAACATGAAGGAAGCAGGAGTGCTGTTAATTGCTTCAATCCAATATTTTTCTTGACATAACCTTGAAACATAACTGACTGTTCAGCAGATTTCAGAGTTTTTTTCTTGCAGATTGTCTTGGTTATATATTATTCTAAAAGAGAGAACCAGTCCCTAAATGAAAGTGTTCTAGCAGATGATGTTGCAGAGTTGCTCTTGTGATACGATTGTTGTAAACACTTTTTGCTGGGCTACAGTTAAGTSTTCTGTAACCTTGATTTCCTGCAACTGCAAATAAAAATGTATTATTTACAGCTGTGTAGCTGCATTATTTATTGCTGATTTACAGCTGACCTGTAGCTGTGACTCAAAACTCACAGTAGCCAAAACCAGCATGTGGCCCCATAAATTATGAGATTCATAAAGGCCAACTTGTCTTSCAACTGGATAAAATCAATATTAAAGAAATAAATAGATAAAAATGTAATCTGGATTTTTAAAAGTCCCTTTTTACTATCAGCACTTCACCTGTGAGCTGATTAGCACTTTCAGTGCTAGTGCAATGTTATCCTCAGCCATTTAAATGGATTAAGGCATCAAGTAACAGCAAGGTGCTCAGGGTTCACCATTTTTACCAAGTGCAGTTTGATTTGCAGTCTTCCACCACAGTTACAGCTTTGTCTGGCTGGAAACCAGAATGTCACCATGGACTGAAATTGCTGATTTCTCACATAGTGATCAGCCAAGTACATTTGCACCAATTCTTGCTCCAGCTCTAGCAGCAGGCCTCTGGACAGTATCTCCCTCTGCATCCCACTTCCCAAGAAGTGGGGACTACAGAACCAACTCCTCAGACCACCCAAATGCCTCATTTCTTGCCTGTTCTGACCAGCTGTCCTCATCTTGACTTGACTCCTTCAGAGTCAGCAATCTCCTCAGCATTTCAAGCCAGGCAGACATCTGCCCGTGCCTGCTCCTACTCTTGTCTTCCCTTCCAAGCACACAGTAGGCCATCCATCCACCCATCCATCCATCCATCCATCCATCCATCCATCCATCCATCCATCCATCCATCCATCCATCACTTTACCTCTGAACATGAACTTGCCTTCCTCACAGACTCACTTCTATTTTGGCACATGCTCAGGCTGGGAAACTCAACCTTTCCCTGTAGGGCATATCTCTGCAAAGTGTACCCCATTTTCCATCTGGATGACTTGTCAAAAGCCAGCCATGGTCATTACTCTTAGAGTGTGCTTATGGCTCCTCAGGCTATCTTTCAGCTGGACTGTAAGGCTTCTTCCTGTACAGCATGACTGTCCCATCTCTGAACAGTCAGTAATGGGTGACCTAATGCAGCCTGGGGAATCACCACACTGTCCAGCAAGTATCCCAGCTCACCACAATGCCCCATGTAGGACTAATTCTGAAGGGTTCAGCCCCTCACATTCTGCTGTTCTAGTCAAAGCTGTCAAGGCTCTTTCAGTTCATACTGAAAGACAGGGATGAAAAGTCTTGCCATGCCTGGTTCAGGCACACATGTCAAGACAGAATGAAACATTCTCTGCCAGCATCTGCATCTCTCCACTGAGTAGAGGGAGCACAGGCAATGACCTACTTTGTACTCTGACCTCAGAGTTCAGCCCAGGCTCAGAGAGTTGACCCTTCACTATTAACAAAATACAAACAATTACAGCCATATTCCATGTTAAACACAAATGCCCAGACAATTGACTAAGTGGAGTCAATTTGGCCACAGAAAGCCCAAATACCTGATTCTCCTGACCAGATCACCTTGCCATGGGAGTTTTTCGAGGCAAGTCAAAGCTGCCACTGCCAAAGATGTACTCATTATCAGGGTAACCAGGAATCAGCTACTTCTGCAGCTCTGAAATCACTTCTCTGTTCTGCCACCATCTGTGTGCCTTCAGCCTGACCGTTGGGATACTTGAGAGCACCTCTGACTCCTGAGAAGTGCTCTTACATAAGCCAGATACTGATCCACAGCCCACAGGTCAAAGCCAAATGGACACTGAGCCTACAAAGAGGAAGGAAGYGTCTAAAATGTTTCAAACATTTCTTCCTTCACACCATTCCTGGTGCTACAAACTGTAAGCAGCTATAACTTATTCCCCACTGCAAGAATCACTCTGTAAAACATCTTGGAAGGGTGTTAAAGCTGTAAGGGAGGCATCATGGGGAGTGAAGCTGCAGAAAACAACACTTTTTTTTGTTTCTCTTTGAAGGAAGCCTCCTGGGGGTGCCCTGGTGACCTTGAGAGGAACAGGTTTAGCTTCCCAGTCCCACCATTTTTCTCAGGATGCATCTGCAGTCTTCTCACCCTCAATGTGCCCATAAAAGAGTGAGTAAATAGGTCATCTTTTGCTGGAAAGGCAGTTTCCAGCTTTCTCTAACCAGAGAGCTATTCACTGAAAGCAGAGAAGGTAGGAATTTTTTTCAGAAAATGAGGGAGAAAACTGTAAGTTAGAAAAGGGTTTTATTCTTATTTTCCACAAACCCTTGCAAAATAGCCTTTAATAAGAAGCAGAASAAGACACTCAGCTATATAATATCCCAATCACAAACTACAGTGGCATCTTAAGGAGAATGAGAGGATKAAAAAAGCTTTAGGGTATAACAGATAAACAATCACATCAAAAGCACTACTGTGTTAATGAGATGGCAGCTGCTTTCTTTCTTTGAAAAACATAATCTGAAAAAAACAGATTAAAAAGAGGAAAGTAACAAGATTAATGGGGGAGGCTGAGTAGTTTATTATGTAAGGAAAACCACAGATCACAAAAATTTCAGGTAACTTTCTTATCATATACTGAGAAGAACAGGCAACCCGTTCTTTGGTAAGAATATTATCTACTGTCTTCTTGGAGACAGCTTTTGAACCATATGCTATCACTCTAATTTAAGTGAGCACACACTGATGAAAAAGATAAAAAGCCAGAGAATTGCAGGTTTTAGAAAGTGCCTGAGAATAACAAAGTCAATTTGAAGCCTCTCTGGTTGTTATGTTTACATTCACTCTGGTTCACATCTTAAGATGGTGATTCAGCAGAAGTGGAAGCAGTTCTTTAAGAATCCCTCTATTCAGCACTGATTTTGCTTACATCAGTGGGGCTGGCATGAGTGCTGCAAAGGTCACTTCCAGGGGCAAGCAATCAAGAGCTTAAAGCAAAGAATGCACACAGCCAGCAGTTGGAAAAAATAACCACAACCCACGTAATACACATTTTATATGCAATTAAAAAAAAAAAATCTAAGCTCCTTTGCACAGGCAGCCTTGGCCATCTCTTTATTAAACATACACCAGAATTTTTCTGTTTTGTTTTGGGTTCTGGTATCTGTAACACACAGTGTTAGAAAGGGGGAACAAATCAAGACAAAAATTAAGCCTTTGGAGCAGTTAACAAGTCTTAACAATGTCAGTCCTAAAAGATGGAAGTTTTAAGCCAGGAAGACAAAGGGATGCTTTACTATAAACCATATACACTTTATCACATGTTTCAGCCTTAACCATATCTGTTATTCCCAATATCTACAAGACCAAGAAACAGGTCACCTGTGCAGTGATGATGAGGAGCAGCCCACAGGACCTTCCATCTCCCTCCCTTGTGCACAGGTGAGGCTTGGATCTCCACCTGCACATGAACAGCCCATGCATGTAGCAGTGTGCTCTGCAATGTCCTGAGCCTTAGCAAGTCATCTGAGACACCTCACCTTTATTCCTTCCATCAGTAGACACAGTTAATAAAGGTGGATAAATCATATCTACAACAAGCAGCTGTAAAATTCCATTTTAATATTATAATAAAAATAGAAATTAACAATATTTTGCCAAGTCTCAGACCTAGCACTACTGTTTTCTTTCCCATTCAGGTGGAAAAGCTCAACAGAGGTGCACCATCAGCATGAAGAAGTAGATGAAGTGAGCAGTATCTGTTTTTCTTCAAGTGTGCCAATTCCTCCTCAGAAAGTTAAATGACTAAAGCAGATTTTTTTTCACAGAATATGGCAGTAATGGGAAAAAAAGTCAAAGGGAGGACTGTTGAATCATCTGCCTTGCCTTTGGAGCAAGGCTCAAATGTAATTTATTTTTCTGCAGAGCACAGAGAGCATTAGGCACTCTAAAGTATTTAAGAGAGAAAAATTGCAATTTCTACCGGTTGTCATTAGAACACCGAACCACTTAAGGTTTTGATGGTGGTTTTATCCTGCTATCAAAGTATCTTGTGCAAATTTTAATTGGAATAACCCATGGCTAGACCAGATGAAAGAGAAAGGGCATTCTCTTGTAATGGAGTAAGAAGGGGACAGCCTCATTTTTAACTCCATTGGGATTAGATCTATTCTGAATTTGTTCAGGGAAGTCATGTTTGTTTTCTGGACTTAAGAATCACTTTCAATCTGTCCTTCTGTTGAGCTTGACCTCAAAAGTAAGTTATGTCCAAGGATCCCAAAATACTTCAAAAATTAAAGGTTATTCCTTGAATAACTGAAGCTTAATTGAGATGGTTTCTAAAGATTTATCTCCAGCAGTTTAAATTTATTTCCTTTTTTATCATTCACATACTTATACATGTTTCAGTGAAATCTAGAAAAAATTAATTTAAAACAGCAGAAAAGAGGAACCTCTTTGATTATACCTGCCTTAAACCAACTGAACACAATCTTTCTGAATAATCACATCTCATAGTTTAAGAAAACATGAACAGAAAGCTGTAAAAATTGGATTCTGTAGGAAGGTAAGTAACACATAAGAAAGCAATCTGAACACCTCTGAATATTCTCATAATGACCACAGGCACCTGTTCTGACTTACTGACTGCTCTGACTCACTGAGTAGATAGTGAGCAGTGTCAACACTGAAAGGATCAAATTCATATTACAGTATTTAGGATATCAAACCTCAACCCCAGCACATGCYATATGCTGTAAATATCACATTGAAAATTAACTTTCCTCACATCAAGTTTTTCAAACACTTTCTCCACATTACTTTTATTTTTATTGTTACCTGAATCAGGATGAGTACAATGATCCAGCATGAATGTAAAAAAGTTGGATAGCTGAGTATGGAAAAGAAAAGAACAAACACACTGATCAGTTTAGRTGATCCAACAAGCATTAATATCTTTCTTACTCCATTACCTGCAATTTCCCATTTRGGGGGATAGAAGTCACTACTGTATATTCCCATAGTATGAGCCTGCAACAATGACACAATTTGTGTCCTATTACAAAAACAACTCCCTTTCTTTTTTTGCTACGAATTCACCACTGACACTTCATGAATACATAAAATGTTTCAGGGCTGTTTCAGTGCTGCTGATGCTTCTAGTTGTTATTTATCTTGCCCACCACCCAGACTATTTGCCTAGACTTCCTTCATAGTCAATAGAAACAACTGGTACAATGCAGTGAACTGACTTTAGACACAGATGCTAGAATGAACACAAAGGCCTATAAGTTCCAAATTTCCTATATTGACCCTAAAAGAAGCCTGGGCTGACACTGATACTGACACTAGGCTGAAACACTGATATTTCTGCTGCACATATATTGCCTCATAGACAGTTAAGATCACCCACAGTGATCTGTAAATGACCTGCAATCCCTGGCTAACAGAGCTGCTATACAGGAACTTAGACCCTAGATATGCTGTATGGGCAGAATGGTGTCATGATGCCCATGTAGTTACACAGACATACAGAYGCCCATCTGTATGTCTGTGTGTGAATACACACAACTTAATTCATGTGTCAGGCAGGGAAACAGTTTTATTAATCAAGACCCAGCTTGGTTAAAGAAATCATCACACATCCATTTTGTTAGTGCAGCCACAGTGCTTGGAACAACGTAACTGCTTGAATAGGAAGAATGGAAGATCACAAACCTGCAGTTGATCCTGCTCATCAGCATATTCAATTGACTGAAAGATGCTGAGGGAATAGCGGCGCCTCATCTCCAGGCGGGCCATGGTGAGGCGGTACCACTTCTGGATGAGGATTGCAGCTCTAATGACTGTCAAAACAGAAACACTGAAGTACACATGGATGCAGGGGAATCTACAAGGAAAATATGCACACTGCCTTTGCAGAATTTTGCAATCAGATGAGAAAYTCTGTCCATTGTGCATAGTCAACAATAAGATGAAACCCAGTAAAAGTGAGACGGAAAAAAACCATGATGCCTTTACTGTTTCTGTCTTCCAACACAGATCCCAGCTGACTGGCTCAGACCTAAGTAGTCAGCAACCTTTCCCATTTAGTTGTCTTGAAGACAGTACCCAGGTCATGTTCAGCTGATGGGCACTATTGGGGTTTTGGGAAGGTGAAAGAAGAACAGTTTGCCCTATCAACAATGTACTTCTACATCAAGCTGCAGTAAAAATCTTTGATTTTGCAACCTGTGACATGAACAATGATGTAATGGCAGTACTTGCAACAGCCTCTTCTACCAGAAAGTTTTTGCCTGCAGAGCTGCATCAGCAAGGCAGCAAAACTCAATTCCTAGGATAAAAAGTTAACAAATGGTATTGAAGGGTAGAATAAATTGCTTAAATAGGCAAGCCAAAAGGCAATGAGGTACAGTTTTAGCTAGATTGGTTAACAAAACACTCACCCCAAAGTCAATGGAACATGCCAGGAGACCATTTTAACTACGTGCTGAATATGCATTCCACTCAGCACTTTAAGAAGTTGTGTCTACCATGGTCTCAGTCTGGGGAACTGCTGGAAACTTCACTGAAGGACAATCGTCAAGACTACAGCCTGGAAGAAAGAGCCTGCTGCCTTCAGGCCTCATTCATGCCACAAAGAGATCACATTCCTTTAACTGCTCAGATAAAAATTTATTAAGCAGAGAAACATCTGGTGGCAGAAAGAGGTCCTGGAGTAGGCACTGTCCTGCACTGCAAAACAGTAAAGCTCTGTACTACAGGGACAACAGTTAACACTAGTCAATTATTGTAACTGATCACAAATACCAGGAAGTTCTATACTAGGATGAGTGGAATCTGAGTGAGAATTTTTTTTTCTTACTGTTAGTTATGCAGATAAGGACAAATATTGTTGGGAAAGTGATTCTATTAATAGAGTATAACATAAAGGAAACATTTGTATAAAAATGCTTACAGATGCTATAACAAAATGTTGTTTGCTTATTTTACCATTAATGAGTATACAGTATAGTTAAAATGGTAAAATTTTCTAGTCTAGACAAGAGCAAAATCCAGAAAGCCTCCCATCCTGTAGATATTGCATACMTCCTAGAAAAATCCTCCTGCCTGAAGGAAATGTGATCCTTATACGACTAAGAGTATCCTTCAGACCCTACATAAACTCTGAGATCTCTCTTTTCTGTCCTTTCTGGAAGTCCCCACCACTACAGACCTGAAAGCCTGACACATTACAGCAAGGCTGTCACCAACATTTCTGTTTAGAAGAGTACCTAAGGGGCAAACTACAATCATCAGCACAGAAACAGATTTCCAGCATCAGAGCCATTAAACTTCCCATTAAAGCCTCCTGGGTTGCTTAATGGTCCAGAGCACTTAACATGGCACAGTTCCATTGCTATCACATAAGACAGATACATATCAATCACTGTGGTTAATGTTGCAAATCTAACAGAATGTTTCCTGTCTTTCTTCTTTTTTTTAATTGTACTTATTACAGCACTGTTACTCTGAGGACTGAATCAGAACATAATTTTCACACTAGGCTAAACTGCATCTCTAAACAAAATTGTTATCAGTTGCAGAAGGTCTCTACACCAACAAATATCTGTTAAATTCATGTTATTAATGCATTAGAGAAATGTACAGCCTCAGGCTGCAGATAGAATGATGGTTCAGCATCACTTGACTACTGTTGAAGAGCAGAAAGGAAACCATCCAGCAGCTCCAGAAGAGAAAACACAATCCAGGAAGCATACAAAATCCTAAGCCCCACATCAATGTGTATTGATGGTTGTTGATCAAGAAAGAGTACAGCTCCTCATGCCCACTCTAAGCTTTTAAAGAAATATTCCCAAGTAGCACATCCCTAAGGTCTTGCTAGGCACATGTTGGCACAGCATGCAAACCCAAAGAGGAAGAGCTGCCTTGCAGTTACAGGTAGGTCTGGGATTCTGGATGATTCCATTCTACCTTCACTACTGTGATAAAACACTGATGCTGCTTTGTAGTAGCACACACAAAGCTGAGAGCTGCTCTCAAACCAGTCAGCTGGAATCCCTGTAGCCATGACAAAGTGCTCCTGCTTCTTAGGCACCAGCTTTGTGACTCGTGTTCTGGCTTGGTAGCCAAGAGCCTTCCTTTTCAAYCAGGGCTGTTCAGCATAGTAATGTCCTAAACTATGCACAGTACCATGTAACGTGGCTCTCTGCTGACCAATAAATTGTGCTTTAATGAAAAATCTCGAAAGAGAACACAGAGGGTCTGAAAAAAAGTCTGAGTCAATCCTGGAACACACCTGCCTGTGCAAAAACTGCAGAGTTGATATCAAGGTGGGGTATGATTAAAAGGAGGGTGATAATCCATTAGTTTAATTAAACACTTAACCAGGTCCTGTGGAGACTTTCATCTGACAGCCTCACTAATTGTCAGGGAGAGTGTCAGGCCAGGCACTTGGTAGGCCAGAAAACTGATTTTGAAGTCATTGTAGTAGCCCTGCTTTACACTTGTTTCATAATTGGGGTCACACAACAGCAGGGAAATTGGGGTGGTTTGCCCAGGAATCCTGTGGTGTGAAAAGTCRTAAAAGGTCCCCCTCAATACCCCACCCTCTAAGCTTTGCCAGTGACAGAGTGAGCACAGGCATCTCTGAAATTTAGCTTCTGTCCCAGATGCTGTGAATCTTTTACAACCCAATCTGTCAATGCTAGAGGTGGCCTAAAGCTGCTTCCTGACCTCAGCCAGCATCTAAAAGCTATGCACAGTTTTAAAAAGAAAATCATTAGAAAATAATTTTCCCTAAACAAATATTTTGACAACAGGACTGGGCAGGGGTTGTGGGGGAGAGGAACATAATCTTGCAATCCTCTACTGGTGTTAGAGAGAGAACAACCACCTGCCCTGAAGACAAAGGCAACACTCACCATTCTCTGACCTTCTGTCAGCTACAGAACTGCTGCACCCCATGGTTCCAAGGATGCTGCCCATCCGTTTAATTGCTGCTGATACGAAGCATGTTTCTCTCAGCTGTTAGCATTATACACATTTTCTGTGTTCTTCCTTCAGGGATGAGGGCTGTACTCCTTTGGGCTCCTGAGCTCTTCCCAGTACTCCTAACAGGGATAAGATTGGGAAGGAAGAATAGGGAGAAAAAACAAATGGTGCTTGACAAGACAGAATCTGAAGTACCTTCAGCCCATAACAAATTATTGTACAGCACATCCTACCTAAACTGGACCACAACAGGGGGGTTTTTTCCCACATCTGATTACTGTCAACTTGCAGTCAAGAGAAATTAACTTAGTAATTAATACAGTTTACTCCTTACATGTTAGCTTAATGTTAATGTGCASCAGTGGTTTCTTATAGGAAGAATAGCTRTTTAAAGCCTTACTACTAGGGACARGGGACTATGGAGACACATTACTCTTCATTCTTATGATTTGAAAATTGGAACTGCAGAATTTTAAAGATTTTAAATTACATGTGATAGTACTGCTAAAAAACCCCAATCCTCCTAACACTCCATTGATTTGAAAAGTTGCCTTACCCCATTTAGCATTTTATTGCTCAGTGTTACCACTACCAAATTTACCAGGACAGACAGTACCATAGCAAATCACTTCATTATCAGATTTCATTTAAATAAAATATCCCATTTTCTGTTGCATTTCTACTGAAAACAATCCAAGGAAAATAATTTTTTCATTAAATAGATGAACAAAATACATTTTGAAGTGAAGTCTTTTAGGTTTTCTCCTGGCATTTGCTCAGTTCTTCACAAATAGGATCACTCACTAAYGCAATACACTCTCTAATCAACAAATTCAAATGAATACAATTCCTCTGAGATACAAAATGGATCAATTTCTAAGCAACAAGAAATTCACTGATGCTCTTAGATACTGAACTTTGTTTTAGCTAAAGATTTCTTATATGATCACACTGACCCCTCTCTCTCCGTCTCCAGGGATACATGTGACAATCTAAATTATTTTATCTGTTGTTTTGTTTCATTTATATTSCTTTTCTTTTAACTTGAGTTTTAAAACAAAGAAGAAATTCATCAGGATAAAATGAATGCTTAGCTACTATTTTCCTTTGGCTTTRCTAGCAGAAATCAAAATAAAAGAAGGATACAAAAGAAAAAAAACATAAATGCATAACTAGGTTATTTTTAATTTCAATAATTAAAAAACACTTATATCTGTGTGTCAGTATGTGCAGATTTCAACATTTATTATTATATATGATATCCTGTCCTGTCATGTTAATAYAACACAACTCTTTGTAGTTCTGGGGCTTTTATTCAGGGTCCCACAAAACAAGGGTATCCTACACTTGAGCTGGGTCTGACTCCTTATGAGTCAGTAATTAATTCAGAAAATAAGGATTTTAAGGTTTTTTTCCCACACAATGAACTGCTTTATTTCCCTCTGAAGAAGCTATCTTGAAATCCAAAAAAAGTGCTCTTACATTAATTTAGAGCCCATCAATGGTTTTGGCAGSATCAAATACAGCACTGATATTGCTAATAGCTGAAATTTGTTTTCTCTCTGAACAATTCTTGCTCTCCTGGTTACCATCTCCTCACTTGCCCTCTTAAAAGAATCTCAAGCCTTCATTACCCCATCTCAAACAAGCCAGCCATGACTTGAATTGTGATCTGAAGACTGGCACTAARGGCAAAATAGACCTTACAATCTAACTTCTACTTAGATTCTTGATTAAAGGGCAGGTCAGCCTGTGCCCAGGAAGGGGCAATGGGAGCCCTAAACAGAACCACCACACCTCCCTCCAAACCACAGCAAGCAATGGGCTGACCCAAGAAATGGGGGGCTGAATTGTGATTATAACCTGCTTTCAATTACTTCAGCTTTCCTCCCAGTCATCACCACTCTCCTCCACATACATCTAAACTCATGGACTTCTAGAACCTCCTTGAGCAAAGAAATTAAAAGATAGAGSCATAGGTACAGAAATTTTTTTTGTGACAGCAGCAAATGAAGACTCAACTTACACTCAGAGCTTGGAGGAAAACTTGTGCTGATATATCCTATCATTAAACCTCCTAAAAAGGCCAAATCTTGCCATCAAAGGGCTAGTCCAGGGGAATAATCACCACCTTCAGTCCCAAATATCTGCATTCTAAAATGGACAGGGTGAACATTCAACTGCCTTTCCGTGACAACTTCTCAAGTGGCTATGGAGCCATCCTCACTGCCAACATGCACGCCCAGACTCCAGGCCAGGAGAGTAATTTCTGTGAGCTACTTCCTACACACAGTGTAGCAGTGTCTGGTGAAGAATCATTTGTTATAACAAAATTCCCCACAAATGTTGGCTGATAAAAAGGAAAGCTGGGCTTTTTACCAAGGTATTGCAAGAAACACAAGGTAGCTGGAGGAGACTTTGAAATATAACGCTGTGTTAATATTCTGGATATTATACCACTGATTTACCTTTAAGAGAGAATCTGTCACGTTGACTAGAAAACAGGCATTCAATTTCTACAAGTCAGTAATCTGCCCCACTTTTGGACATAATTCAAAAAATTGCTAGTTTAGCAGTTTTTTCAGTTTAGCAAAAAAGCCAGTTTTGTGATAGACAGGCACTAACAGCACAACCCATCCACTGAAGCAAAACAAAATGACTTTACAATCATGCCAATGGACATGCACAAAGCTAAGCCAGAGTGGCACATGCTGCTCTTTCCTGGACAGGAGTCACTGAAGGTTACACACAGCAAGTGCTCCAAAATCTGAGGTTGAGAATCCAAGCTGTTGAGAGCCTGAATTACAGAGAATATGGCTCAGCATCATTTGGTCTGGATGTAATAGGTGCTGCCYCAAATCAATCACGCCTCCAGTTTGTCAGTCACATAAAGACCAGGCTGCCTCAGCCTCAAGGAAAATGGAAATCCTGTAAAGGTTTATAGCTGACTTTCAATGAAATCAGACAGCAGGGTCTTTGGGCAGAGAGACATCCCTTAAAGCACACCTTATATTTTAAAATTATTTGAGTTGTGCYACTGGCAGACAAGTGTAAACTAGGTTAAACCTGAGGATATGGGAGCCATAMGAATAAGAGCCACTAGGACTTAAGTTCTTACTCCTCTGTCTTTTCACTTGTTTCTTAYCTTTGATTAAAAAAAATGAAAGGCTCCTCCTTTTATTTTTGTTGGGATGGGGCTCCCATAATTATGCGACTTCCCCTAGAAGTTGTTTCAACAGTTCTCTACAGCAATATGCCTCCTTTCATTACCCATYCCTTTTCTCAATCACGTTTTTGAAGAGGTAGCTATGATCTCCTCCCATAACATGTCTTAGGAGGTACATGTACATGGAAAGGTGATAAGATAGAGACAGTTTTCTGCATAAAGAWCAGATGGATGGATGGATGCTTTCCATTGACGCTTTCCATTGATRAGGCTTTCCACTGACACTATCTTGTATAAGTTTTTTATTTTACTGTGCCTCACAGATTTCCTTTAGAATTGTTTTCCTTTGGAAACTAGGACTGCAGAGAATGAAGAAATTACATAATACGCTTTTGTGATGGATTTGCTTCTGTGCATTGCTGAGGGAATGAAGCTGCAAAGACTAAAATACCCTAGAGAAGAGAACCAAGACATTAAATCACAACACTCAGGTCAGAACCTGCAGAAGAATAGGTCTCCAAAACTGTCTTGTTGGGGTTGTCAAGGATGAGAATCTGGAGATGAGTTGAAGATCTCATTGGCKAAAAGACCCACCCTGCAGAAAGTAGGATGAAGCAGTCACAGTCAACTAGCAGAGTGAAATGGAACCTGGCTATGGCACAAAAGCTGTAATTTTGAGACCAACACCTARTTTGATCTGCCAAGGGGTTGATATGAGAACATCAAACATAAACAAATCAATACGTGATTAGTCTCCATCATTTTACATCCATGGAACAATCTAACGTTTCTGAAAAGTGATTTTCAGTGATTATAAAGAGGTGAAAGACAGAACTGAGAAAGGCTTTTTGTTAACAGATAATTTCCTCTGCCTGCTCAGAGAAGCAAGGCTAAGCTCAATATAGAGCTGATGGAATGATTGCTGTAAGTGGCCGTGTTGACAGACCTCAGTGTTGGGGCCAGGAATCAATAGGGAATGGGATGCATGTGGTGGCTTGAGCATTGGCCAAATGTTAGTAAGATACCAGAAAGCCAGCAAAGCCTGGAAGAGAACAGGATGAAGTTTTAAGGTGGACTCATATTCCTGACCCAAAAAATGCACTGCAAAAAGAAATAAAAGCAAGAGTAGCAAAGGTGTGAACATGTAGATAATTCAAGCAATCCCTGAGCTCAGGAACAGCATGCAAACCCAAAGAGAATATGTAGGAAAAAATGGTGGGAAAATACCAGTTCATGTTACTTATAATCAATAAAGGGTACATTTACTTTTGGTTTTTCTTTTGGTTTTTTATGGGGCAGAAAATAAACAAAGCAAGCAGCCTTAGTTTTTGTACAGCAAGACTTTAGACAGATTTTGTTTTAAAAAGAGGAGGAATAGCAAATACAAGTGGACAAATGGGGTACAAATTCTTCTTCACCTTGAAGAATAAGCAAACCCATCATATCACTTTCCAGAAATGTTAAACACCTCTAGGGGGAGATTGCTTTAGGCAACAAGGGGAAAACTGAAAATTCTGAAGCAAATTTGGTTCTAGTAAACTGAACCCAACTGGAGCATAAAAGTTAACATCCTTTAAGCAAAAAGCTGGATCACATACTGTTCTGCAGTTAATGAGCTGGATCACATACTGTCCTGCACTTGATGAGCAGGGTCTTAATGACATCCTGAAAAAGCAAATCTTTGGAATCTTTGGAATAAATATGTGTTGAAATTTGAGCCAGTTTAAAAATTAAATTTATGCTTCAGCATGGTTTTCATAAAATTTAAATTAAGCATCAAAGTTCAAAATAGAATAAAAATTAGTTTTCCTAAAACAAAAATTACATGAAATACAGTAGTCTCAGAGCTATTTGATTTCATCTGTACTCAGAGGTTCTGGATAACTGATTCAGTCCAGGTCAAACTATAGTTTGAAGCACAGTGATTTTTCTTATTGTAAAATCATAAATAATGCCACATACATCTTTCATTTTGTCAATTTGYTCTTTAAAAGTGAGCTAAATATATATCTATATATACCCCACCCAAAGATATTACCTTTTTTTCTTTCTGCTTCAGCAATACCGAGAATTTTTGAACAAGAGTACCTTTAGAAGATTCTTTTTTTAAAATAAAGCAACCCCTGAGGAGTGCAGCTCTGCAGAACAGGTGCTCCAATTCTCTCTGGGGCTCTGGAGCTCAGGAGCTGCAATGCACTTGCTCTCCACCTACTTACACAGCTTTCCGAGAGGAAATTTCTTGAATGCTGCTCTTCAGAAACAGTCAGGGGAAAATGTTGTTTTCAACGTCCAACCTGATGTGAAAGCTCATGGCTGCAGCCCTCCAGTTGTGCTGTTTCCGTGTTGAAAAGCTGTTTTGTCACCATGCCTCCTGAATCTCAGGCAGAGAAAGGGATGGGCTGAAGTTATCTGCCTCGCATCTGAAGTCACATGATCTCTTTCGGCCTTTCTGCTGTGTTRAGGCAATGATTTGCATTTTAGCAGATCTAGCACACTGGAAAAAACATAAGGCTRTCCAGGTTATTTGGCTATCTGATGTGACTGGCATGTTATGAAAGCCCTTAAGGAAAGCAATACTGAATTTATCACGAGGCATTGCACCTGCATGCAAGTGATATATATAAAACTGTCCTCCAAATCACTCAGTCATACCCAGATAATATACAAGTATGAAGCATTCAGATCTTGTGGTTGGAACTGTGTCTCCCGCTGTTCAAAGAATATATGAATACCACAGGGACCCACTGTGCTAATGCCCTCAGTTCATTTCTTCATGCGTGCACATGTTCTCACCATAAACGTGTGACTGGAATTCTGTGGACTCGGTTCATGTTTTGGCTCATCTTGTGCAATGGCTGGGAAGGGATTGGAGAAGCCGAGAACACCACAGCCTTGCTCTGGTCAGAAAGCCACAATTTGAAATCCAACCCTGACCCCTGGCAGCACGTCCCACATCTCTGACCCAGATCCTGACCACGCTGACCCCTGACTCCCAGTAACTGCACAGGATCCCTAGGGAAGGGCAGAGCCATTATGGTGATTTGTTACTGCCCACTGCTCACACAACAGCCCCTGAGGAATCTGCTCCACTGGCAGTGCATGGATAGCATGGGGACACTGTGATTTCAAACACATATCCTGCCAAATCAGTCAAAACTAGGAGATACTACAGCACGCTAGTGTAGTATCACCACTAGCCTTGGGCCCAGTCCTCATCAGCATTTAYGCTCATCAGGACACCATTGCCCCACTCCAAAAGCCAGGGAGGGGTTGCTGGCTGCTGGGCAGTGATGGAACAGAGCACAGCAGCCATTTCTGTGGGGTCAGGGTGGGGCCTGTGGCTTCAAAGAGGACCACAGGTTATAAAGCTCCATGTGCACAGGCACAAGATGAAGACACTGTGCTCTTGCTCTGAAGCCTCTTCAGGTGATGGAGCCCCACCAGGACTGGATAGAAACAAAAGATTTCTGAGAATACAGGCAAAGTAATATCTTCATCCTTCTGCCCCTCCCTGAAGGTCTAATAATACCATAACATGCTATTTTCAGAAATTTTTTGTCATCAGCGTGGTGACAATTCTAAAGGCATAAACCACCACTCTGAAGGACAGAGTGATCAAATCCCCTTTTGAAACAGACTTTTATTAAGGTSCAAAAGATATTTAAAATGCCAAACCAGCAAAGCAGAAGGCATTTGATTGACTGAGCTAGTCCTCTGAGGTTCTGGAGTCCCAGACACAAGCTCCCACTTTCAAAGCTGTTCCTCTCCTGTGAGACGAGACAGTAAACGGAAAGCATACCAAGCGCAATGATTCTGCATGACCCAGAACAGTTTTGATGTTTGTTTTTTCTGGCAGGATGCACTTTCCCTGATCTGAGTTACAGCAGCTAATCTTTTATGTATGATCACGCTGCTCTGCCAAAATGCATGCAAGCAAAAATACATCACAACCTTTTTCCACTGTACTCTTGGGATACACATTATTTATAAATATTTACTGTATCTGATAAGTTCATCTCTATTGGCATTTACCAAGTTCTCTGCACAATGAGATGTTTGCTCCAATTGCCAATAAATCCATCAGAAACATTTTGTCCAAGACCAGTGGGAGAGGGATAACCTTAGCAGTTAGGTTCTTTAGGACATGTTTTCTTTTGTTTCTCTTCTTTGTCCTCTGTCTCAGTGATCTGACATGACCAAGCAACCTGATAAAGAGTCAGTGTTGCTGGACTGAGGCACCTCTCCAGTTACTTGTGGGGATCACAATAACATGCAACTTGAGGAAACACAAATATCCTTTCCAAATTAACCTTTCCAGGTCAAGTCCAAGGAGACAACACCATTTTCCTTTCTACAAAGGGCAAAGAGAACATACCAGTCCCATCAACAAGGTCACACATACTACTGCTTTTTTGCTCAGCAGTCATGTATCACACACACAYACTTAATATGCTGAGTAGACTTTTAGCATCAACAGCTGCAACAGTAAGTAGGCCAAAAACTCTGACAATGTATGATTGAGCAGTCTAGCATGACAAGAAAAAACCCAGTGCAAGTGTAGAAATCAGGGCATCCCTCTAAAAGCAGCCCTTCTTGATGTAATTGCACCTATTCTGTTTTCCAAATACTTTAGAAACATTAACCTCCTGAGCAAGTCTTCATGCAGGCATTCTACATACATAATTCAAATTCTGCTTCAGGCTTATTTCTCAGAAGCACCCACTACAAAGTGATGTAACCGATATTTCTTAAAGAGGATGAAGATAATCACAGTTGAAGGGAGTGTGCTCCTTTTAAGCTCTGACCATGGTTTCCCTCTTCTTGCCCTACCAAGCTTGAAAAAGTATTTTTATGTGACCCAGCAAAGTATTTCAAAGTACTAGCCAGGGAAGAAGTTCCTGACTGAGAAACCTGGATGCCTGGAGACAGAAAGGAAAAAAAMCTAATTAAAAAAAATGGAGAAAAAATAATGTCCAGAACAAATTTAAAGTCTGACTCAGTCAGTGAGATGACAAAAATCTGTGCTCACACATTAGAAAAAGTAGGTTAATTTGTGTGAACACAAAAAGAAATGTTCCCCCACTGACAGTTCTAGGTGAGAAGGTGAATAAAAGACATCAAACCTATCATCCTTGGCAAAAAGCACACCAAATCAGAAATGGGAAAAAAGGCAGTGGTAGGGCCTCAAAGCTCCTGAAGACTGAGAAACTAGACCAGAACACTATGAAACCATCAGGATACCCTCTGCAAAAAACGGGAGCAATTTTTTTTTTTTTAAGAAAGTTTCCCAAATTATCAGATGAATGCAGATTATTCTGGGAAGCAATGACTAATGACCCAATTTGCACAATTCTACCTCCCTGACGTTAGCTTCAACCTCCACTTAGAGCTTATAGAAATGATAGCTATCTATCTACAGCACTCAGGGTTTGACAGATCTTAGTAAAGCAGCATGAGGAAAAAGAAACAGGCATAAGAATTGCCTAACAAAAGCTTGATGTGCATTTTGTTGGTCTGGTGAGCCAGAAGCTGCACACACAGTGCAAACCCTACATCCTGATGCCCTCAGGCCTGTCAGACTGTCTCTCAGCCAAAGGAGCAAAGCCTTTAAATCAGGCTCTCCAGGTCAAATCAGGTTCTCCAGGTCAGGAGAGCACACAGATTTGACTCCCACACTAATGATCAGTATGCAAAAGGATTTAAAAAAAATATTTTAAATTGTTTTTTAAAGAATGGAATCTACCAACTAATAAATGCAACCACATACAGGGTAAGGGGTCATCAAGTCCATGGAAATAATTGTCTTCATCTCTATTTTAATCTAATGCTTATTAAACTGCTTTTAATGAMACATTTTCTACTTTGTTAGAGTAAATAAATCTGCTGCTTCAGCAAAATATTATTAATTTCAAAAGTCATGTCAACTATGCTATTTAGCCACAAACAATACCTGTTTTGCTTACAAGCACCACACTTCTGAAAACTCCCAAACTTACCTGCTATATTCTAAATAATAATTTCTATCTGGAACTTTTGACCTGTAAACATAGTAGAGGTGCCTTGATTTGTGCTCCTACAAGACATTCCCTTTGAGATGKGAGGCGAGGCGCAGTGTGATGAGGACTGAGGTAGTGCGAGTAGTGCAAAACAGCGGGTAAAACATAACAGAGGGAAGACGGCAATTATTGTGGGGTGTGAGGGGTGACCAGAAGGTCCATGGATGGAAGGACAGATGGATGGATGGACGGATGGATGGATGGATGGATACCCAAATACCCCCTCACGGAGGCGTTTCCCGCACAGGCCCCGGGCCCGAGCGGGGCCTGGGGCGGTGGGCGAGCGCGGGGCGCCCCCTGCCGGCGGCGCGGGCCGCGGCGGGAGCCGCCCCCGGGCGACCACACGCCGGGGAAAACTCTCCGTCCTCTCCGTGGGATTGGAAAGAGCCGGGCGCTCCTGCCCCTCGCTGCCTTTTGTGTTTTAAACAGCCTCATGTGCCGAGGAAATCAGGTACACGTCCCTCCCCCGCTGAGAAGAGAGCTGGAGCGCCCCGCAGTAAGCAGCGAGGTGCTTCCCGTGGCCGGCTTGGAGGAAATCCCCGCAGCCGGGCTCCCCCGGAGCAGCCGCCGTGTTGCTGCAGCTCTCTCGGAGCTCAAGCCGCCCTTCCCGCACTTGGGCCAACCTGACATGACAATCCAGGCCAACTCGGGGMGAGCAGAGCAGCTGAGCAAATGCCAGGAGCAGCGGGATGCGCAGGAAGGCTGCCAGCCCTTCCCGAAGCGGGGCTGGTGGCAGTGGCGTTGGGAGCACATACTGAAGGCAAAGATTTAGCGAACACCTTCGCTATGCGTGTGCCGAATACATGCCGGGGAGGAGAGCGCTGCCTCCATCGTGGCCCGCACGCCCCAGGGTCGTTACCTGCCCCTGAGCGCCCTGTGCGGCCGGGCAGAGCGGGGCCCGCCGCTGCCCCCAGCACGCAGYGGCGCAGGAGCCTTACCGGTAGCTGATTGACCCGCGTCACTGCCCCTCTGTAGCTATCAGAAGGGCAGAAAACGCATTAGGGTAATTTTTAACTTCTACATTTGTTTTTAATCAACCAGCAATTAAAGAGAAAATACCAGACTTGCGTCACCAGACAGGGAAGGTGTGCCCAGGATGTCGTCGATAGGGGCAGTACTGTGAGGAGTAATGTACGTGGTGGTTCCATAGTGTAGTGGTTATCACGTCTGCTTTACACGCAGAAGGTCCTGGGTTCGAGCCCCAGTGGAACCAGCGCCAAGGCAAGACTTGTTTTTCTTGCTTCACTCTGAGTTTTTYATAATTTGTTTTCACGCGGTGAGTTTCGCTTTAGCTGTTTCCTCCACAAGATGGGGAACCGCATAAGCAGTTAAAGAGGGCGCGGGCCCTGCGTGCGGCAGAGGCGGAGCAGCTTCCAGGGGAGCAGAGAGGCGCCCCAAGGGAAGCCCTGCCACAGGGGATCCCTGTAGGGGAGCCTTTCCCTGCCAGCGCGGGAGGGGAATCCCCGCACCAGACCATGGTCCCTCGGAGAGCACAGAGAGAAGAGGCAGTGGGGGAAGCAGTGCCTGCTCCCAAGCGGCGAGGGACAAGGGCARTGGCAAAGTCTGCAGCCCCATGCGTCGCCCAAGGCGTCTCACCGGGACACACTGGAACATGGGTCCTTTCGTCTCTGTGCTTGGAGACGTGTTTGAGCGCTGGGGAAAGGCCGTGGGTTTTCACAGCACACATCTAGCAAGCACAGTTAACTCCATCCTTGTTTTTCCCTGCACTGTGCATATCGTTTTTATTAACTGGGAAGGAAAGAGCCATCTTAGCTTGCCTCGGAGCAGTTTAATTTTTAAATTATAACATGTTGTCTCATTTTGCACATGCAAGGCTTTAGAAAAGGGTAACCTCTGGGCATGGGTGCTGGCAGAGCATCTGTCTATGCGTGGGAGCCCTATCAAGTGCTGGGGCTAAGACATCTCTGCAGGAGGAGGGGAAGAGTCCCTGAGCTCCACTGACCTGAAATCAGCTCTTGAGTATCTTTGAAGGATCAGAGTGGGAGGGTGTGATTTACCTATCTTAAAGATTAAAGAGAAAAAAATTGGCTTAACTTACTTTAATCAGAGACTTATTAAGAAACTTACCTTAATCATCATCATATGGAGAAAACTATTAACCTTTGTCAGTGCTTGTTCTCACCAAACAAACACTCTGGGGTATGGGCAAGCTGCAGTTAGAGATTGCAGACCAATGCAAGGATAACTGGGCCAGGTTGCAAAAGCTTTTTTGGGTGGAAAGCAGCTGTACATCCCACAGTAAGGCCTGGCAGGCTAAAGTTGTAACATTAATATCRTATTGATGCTATGGGCATGTGCATCCCCCAACCTGAAAGTGCAGAAGTATGCAGGTCTGGCTTTCCTCTGCCTATTTGCTTAGCAGTGTGTGCACAGCTCACAGGAGGTGAAGCCAAAGCAATGTGGTCCCCTCTCTGGGGTAAACTGTCTTCCACACACTGGCTGCTTCCAGGATGCAGGCTCAAAGCTGAGGCAGACACAGCTAGGCTTCTCCTGATGCAGGATAGGCAAACCTTTGGTGTAGGTACATCCCATTTAATAGGGATGGTGATTCCATGGTGCCTACCCTGCCATGACAGCCACAGCACACCCAAAGGCATGAGTTACTGGGAATGGGCCTGGTGGGCAGCACGGGGTAATTATCTGCCTCGTGTTTTCTTACATTTAGGAAAAAGTCTTCTTTTCAGATGACTTAAGCTTATGCTTCAGACTTGTAAAAGGAATGTTTTATTTTGAGAGCCATGTCTTTAGTGTGTGTAGATCACTGCAGCTCCATCCATGTGAAGGGGATCCAGCTCCTTACTCAGGCTCTAAAAGCTCGACAGTCTTGCCCTTTCTGCGCATCAGTGTCCTGCTTCTGAGATGTGTCCATGGCTCACACCCACATGTATAAATGTGTGTTTTGTACATTCCCTCACTGTGCTAAAACAAAAGTGTGCCACTCACACATTTTTTGCTGAGACACTGCTCATTGTGTGCGTTCAGCTTCCAGACTCATGGATCTGTGTGTGCTTCTCCGACTGAGCTGTCTGGCGCTCTGCCTTGGGGAAAAATGTGACACAGCTACGTGGAGTTCCACTTCTCTCTCACACGCGAGCACTTTTGCCTCCTAATTCCCCTCTGAGGTCATGCACACATGCTGCCAGTCAGACTAAAAGCATCTCCATGGTGCAGGGTGATCTCCGTGTTTTTTCCCAAAATCTGGCAAACACACCAAGATTTCTGAGGGCTATGCAAACATAGCAAAATGTCTTAGGGTCAATGGGACATGGGCTAGAGCTGGAGAAGATGTATGGACAAAAGAGTGAACCTGCCCAGGCAGTTCCCATTTTACATAGCAGTGGGAATGTTACCAAACTGTCTTTATTTGGGCCATTTGTACTAGTCTCAGTTTTGTTCTGTAATCAATGCCAGACTAATCTTTATCCTTTTTGAAATTGTATTTTTCTTTTTTATACAGGGCAAATGTAGCCATTTCTGGTGCTGTGTTATGTACTGGCCATTAAACTTTTTCTGCCTTCTGTACCTGAAAATATTTCTGTGCTTGCTAGGAATAATTGATGTGATTCATTTAGCAATGCTGTCTACAGTGGCAGCATGGTTTTGCTGTTTATAGTTATTAAAATGAAGGACTATCAACACCATTAGACACCGACTGTCTGAACTGCATACTATTTATATAGAGAATTKAAATGCTCTTCTAATCTTCATGTGAAACAGTTTGGTTTTTTGAATGCTATAGTCTTTTTTTTTAAAACAAAGGCTGCCTTTCCTTCTGTGTGGAGGGAGCTTTACAACTGGGCAGCCACCAGTCTTAAGAGTACCCCTTTGGACAGAATGTTCTTTGATAAGAGCTGTGCTCCTTCTGAACACGCTTCCTGAGCTACTGTGTATTTCTTACACAAAATCAAAATGTATTTGAAGGGTGGGGTTGACCATAAACCAAGCTGATTTAAAACTGCATTTAATAATAAGAGAGAATTTGGTTTGGCTTTTCTTTAAAACATGGTAGGTGATTTCTCTTTGTGTGAGTAGTTCTCCTTCTGTGTGACCTGTCCTTATGAGACCATAAGGTGAGAGGCTGAAGCTCAGATCTGGTTTTCCAAGAGATAGGTGGATGAAGGTATTTAGGGATTTTTAAGCTGGGATTTTCAAACCCACGAGATTTAGACACCAACTGCTCATCAATGAGAGAGGGAATGGATATCTGAGTCTTCAGCAGCTCTGAAAAATCTCTGTCTCTGTGGCAGCCCATTTTAGACTCAACAATATAAAGGATACTATGTAGAGCCTGAAGTGAGATGCTGCACTGCATCAGATGCCCAGAGCCTGCCCTTGTACCCTCAGTGGCTCTCATATTTCTTTAATTCCTGGCTGGACCTTCTGGTGGGTCTCACCGCCCCACAACGGGGACAGCATACGTGCATGAGGCCTCTGGCAAAAAATCAGGAGCAGCCCCRTGCCCTTAGAAAAATTATCTCCTACCTGGGGTCTGGGATGAGCTGCCTTGCCACACTTTGGTTCTCCCCCAGTGTTTGGGGTGAGCTGGCCCAGGTCCATGAAGCAGAGYGGCCATGTCTGTGCCTGTGGCCGTGTCTGTGCCACAGGGGTCTGCCTGTGGCAACCCTCCTGTCCATGGAGGAAGGGTAAAGGGGGAAAATTGTTGGGCTGAGGAAATTAAACTTGTTGAGGCTGAGCAAAGCAGTGAGATCCTTGGCAGGAGACTCCTCTCGTCCATGTCACATACCCTGGTGAGTCTGGGGTGTGCTGATGCTGGAGGTGAGACTGCAGCGGGATGCTGTACCTGACAACAAATTTACAGAGCATTCCAAATTCCAATTCCAAATTCCAGGATATCCAAAGGCAAGTGAAGTGAATCCTGCCCAGGAGACTGTCTTTGAMAAGCCAGCATCCTTCTTTGCATAGCATTTTTAAATGAATATAAACCAGAAGAGTAGAGACACGACTGGCTTAACTCAACTGCAGCCTATGTGATCTAAGCAGTGCCTTAATCTATTCCCAGTGCATATAATCTGAGATCTCTTGCAACAAAGCAAGCTGCTTCTGAAGCAATTGCTTTCAAAAACCTCCATTAAAAATTCACTGCTAATTTCACGTAATCAACAGAGATTGGAGGAACAGGTGCAAGATCCACTGGAATCACTAGCAGTCTGTTTTTATCTTGAATCTTTGGTGTAGGCTGGTTGAGAGAATACTGTAAGTAGAAATGTTAGCAAAGAGAGGTTTACATTTTTGGTTAGAGATTTTTGCAGCCTAGCAAGCAAACAACTGAAAAACACTATTTTTGTTTGATCTACAAATTGCAGTTTTCAGCCCTGTGCAATTAGGTGACTGGAAGAGCAGTAAGGCCAGGGCAGATTTGCACACACAACTATTGCTAGGAAAGACATTGCTAGTGTAGAGGTAAATAAATGGGGTGGAAGATAATAAATACATGCTATATACAACAGACAATATATACTATACATCCTCTATGAACATTAGGCATCTGCATTTCTGTAGGGTGTATATGTGGTTTATACATAGGTATATCCTGGTTTATTTGGACATATGTCTGCATGTACAATCAGATTCACACTCAGAGTGTCAGTACCTCAGTACTTGTTGCCTTTTAAAAACCATTACAGATGGCACAGCCTCTAGGATGGAGTTTGACAGTTACAGTTGTGTGGTTGGCTTGATGGTGCTTGATCAAACCATGGGAATGGAGGAGAGTAAGGTGCTTAGGCAACGCTTAAGTTAATCTCATGCCTTCCCATCAAGCCAAGCAGTGCACTGAGGAGCTATTCACAACAGAGGAAGGAAAGATGCCGTTCAAGATGGGGAGCGTCCTGCTGTCTCTTCTTTTCTGGTACAAAGGTATGCACTTTGCCTCCTGAGAGGCCCTTTCAAATATCCCTCTTTGTGTTTCTTGTTCCAGCCACGCTTTCTTCTGCCAGGGGCTGTGGGGTACAGAGCAAGCCCTTCTCTGCATTCTCATGGAAACATAATAATTCGGGGAAAGGCAAAACGTGGAGGAGATGTGTAATTGATGTACATGAGTGAGCAGCATTCTTACAGCTCTGTGAATATTCAGTAGTAAAACTCTGTTTCAAAAAATAATTGCAGTGTAAAAAATTTGCCATATAATTTGTCAAAATATGAATTTGCAAAGAAAATTGTAGTGCAGCTGAGCCAGTGTGTAAATAATAACGCTGATTTGAAAAATGAGGTACAGTATAACATGAAAGACTGGTCCTTCATTAATCAAAACTCTTGATTAATCAAAAACTGATCATTTTCTCTAGCAGCAAGACATTGCTGATGAAGATTGCCCATTTTTTAAGGCCTTTCAAGGTATTTTGGCCTCAAAAAGATGTCCAAAGATACTTTTAGAACAAAAAGCAATTCATAAGTCTAGAAAATGGGAAAGGTATTTGTCAATTTTGAGGCATTCTCATATTCATTTTTCAGAAAAGTAGCAACAAAAGTAGGTAAGGGGGAGCTAGAAGGAGACAGAAAATTTAGGGTGACAACTCCTTCCATTTTAATTCACCCAGCTGTGGAGAACAAGGAGATAATTTCCTGGTTCATATTTAAATTCCTGGCTTCATCAAAGCTAATGGCAAAGCTACTTTTTTCTTAAATGAGGCTGAGGGCTGCTCTTGGTAAGTGGTGGGCAATGTCTACCGACATGAATGTGTGAATCAAGTATGATCTGTCAGAGTGAGGAACAGATTAATCAGACAGCTCAGCTTTTCTCATGTGGGTGTTGAATTCCCAGTGTTTTGGTATGTCTGGTTTTTTCTCTCTTTCCGTGTTTCTGTTGAATATTTTGCTCTACCAGATTTCATGGGTAGGAAAATMAGTGCTCCTCAACTAGCCATGCCTTCATTCCATCTTGTTATGTTTGGCTGTACCCAGCTCTGCCTAATTAATAGGTCTTTCTTTTAATCTCCCAGCAAATATTTGTACGTTCTCCTCGTACCTTATCACTTCCTTTGTTTCACTTGGGAAGGTTACTGGTGCCTGAGTTTCTAGGAATGAGTGTTTTTATACAGAGTCCAGCATTTTTTTCCCTATGGGTGGCATAACTGCAATTAGTCCTTGGAATAAGTTCATATACCTTGCTCTGAATTCCAGACACAGCTTGCTTTTAATAGACACCCACACATCAGGATATTTTTGGAGAGCCTGCAGTGAAAAATAAGTTGCAAGATCACTTTCCAGGCATCACTCCTTTGGTATTTAACTTATTTTCTTAATTTATTGTATTTCTTAATTTACTGGTTTTCCCTGCTTCGCTAAGTGTCCTCTCGTGGCTGAAAAGAGCAGCCCCTCACACGCTGGCTCTCCCAGCACGGAGGTGCCGCTAGGTCAGCGCTCGGAGCTACGTGCGCTGATGCCATGATAAGCTGCTTAGCTGATTTTCCCCGGCAGAGCAAGTGGCTTAGAGGAGCGCCCGCGCCTCGGCTAGGCTTGTGTTCGCTGGGGACACAGCAAAGCAGCAGCAGCAGCAGCAGCAGCAGCAGCAGCAGCAGCAGCAGCAGCAGCAGCAGCAGCAGCAGCAGCATATGGTGGGTGCAGCAGGAGGGTCCCGCGGCGGCTGCGGGCGCCCGCCCCGCGCTGCTCCCTCCATCCACCCGCGCTCCCTGCGCCTGCAGAACAAGCACACCTCGGCAGTTCAAGGGAGGAGATTTCTCTCTTTTCATCTCTAGTTTTTGTAGCTTTGAAAAACAAACAAACAAACAAAAACACACAAAAAAAAAACCGCCAAAAAAAACAACCTAAGAACCTCCCCTCCACCCCCCAAAAAAGGCTCAAACATGCTTTTTGGATCGTTTGGATGTAAATAACATTTTTACATTTGGATATAAATAAGGTTTTTAGTAGAGCTGCCCTTTGGYGTAATCAATGCATCTAATGATATTACAATGCAGGCAATGTTCTGCTTAGCTCCAAACAGGAAGGAACAAACATGTCAATAAGGTCAGAAAATGCTGAACATTTCTAAGGAACACTTTGAGGAAAAAAAAGATAATTAATTGTACATCTCTTAAGAAAAAAGGGAGGAAAGGTAGATTTTTTTAAAAACTAGTTCAGCTTTTTTCAAATATTGTCACAACATTAAAAAAATTTAGTGGAAACATTATGGGAAAAGGGAAATTAATATGAATTAAATAGATGTAATTGTGATTACTTAAATATGTTTTTCATTGCCTTCAAAAAAATACCAGTAAATATTAAATGAACCRCAATAAAAATGAATGAAAAGGAAAACCTAATGAAAATCATTCAAATAAAGAAAATGAAAGGGAAATTAAAATAATACAAGTGTGAAGAATCCCCGCAAAACGAAGGAGGAAAAGAATAGCCTGATTTAAACAGCCTGAGAGAGAAGCTTAAGACAAAAAATGAGACCTCCCCTTTGCAGGCAGAACTCCTCTTCCCCTGGGTTTGTGGGTCTGG